>BPLQ01010500.1:89426-113403 GCA_021605075.1 Caerostris darwini | reverse complement strand
TTTACAGACACTAATGAATATAAAACCTGTAGTTTATAGACACTAATGAATATAAAACCTGTAGTTTACAGACACTAGTGAATATAAAACATGTTTATTTTCATGTTTTTAGTCACAAATGAATATAAATCCTATAGTTTTCTAAAACAAAGTTACATTCTTTGACTGCAAATAGTTGAGATGTATTGAGGTTTATGATCTTTATTTCTTTTTACCACAATCTTAATAATTTCAAAAAGCTATGTTTTCATCCTATTACATCTTTTGAGTTAAATAAAGGTTTTTCAATAAAAAACAATCGAAATAGAAAACTCAAAAACTCGATACTTCAAATGCAGTTTGCTTTAAGTATTTAAATGAAGCTTGAAAACGTTATATTTAGTTTTCAAGTATTAGAAATCCCTGTTCGATTAGCTTTATCTAAATTTGAATAATTTTTTTTTCATTTCAAGATTTGTGGTGAAGATATAAAAACATTTTTCTTTCACTACATTTTTTAAAAACGAAAGGTGAATAATAAATGTTTTATCAATAAGAGTTTTAAAAAAATAGACTAAATTGATTTAAATTTAAAGAATATTAATTTAGGATGATAGAAAATAAAAATTCTTTTATTTTAAATTAAAATTAAATTACCGAATTCGTTAGTCCCTCTGATATAATTTAAAAATCTCTGAATCAGAATGAAATATATTTTTTGAAGGAAATTTAACTATAAAATCAGATACATAATTTATAAATAAATGAATTAAATTTCGTAATACAAAATATCAAAAGTATTTAAAGTTTTGTTCAAATATTTCATAAAAATAAATTATAAGCATATAAATAATTTAAAAATAAATTTATTTACTACAATTTATAAATAACTTAACTCAATTATTTATAATTATTTTAGTAGGAATTTAATTTATTTAAATTAAATTGGAGTAATTTAATTTCAGAATAAATTAGATAAAAATTAGAATTCCTTTAAAATTACTTATATCAAAAATCTAAAATTTATTTTTGAATTCAAATGAAACAAAAACACAAAAAGCATATTTATTAATTTCAATAATAAATTTGTAACGTATTAAAAATATTTTTCAATACTTTTCAAAAATTATAGAGATTTCATTAATTAAAAATTTTATTATCAAACAGAACTAACTAATATGAAACCAATTTTCAAGTAAGTTAATTATATTTCTAACTCCATTTTGCTAATGCTTTGAATTGAAGAACTTCAAAGTTTAATAACACAAATGTAATATTTTTGACTTTGAAGTAATTTGTAATTAAAAATATATGTACAGAGCGACAAAAGATCACCATAAAAGGAAAAATAAAATTTTAATTCATTTTTAATTTTAATAATATTTTTAAATTTTAATCAAGCAATATTTAAGCTCTTCAAAAATTTTCTGCTATATTAAAATTATAAGTACAAACAAAAGATTTGAAGTCGCTATTTTTCTTTTTTTTTTTTCAATTTAAAAGAAACATATTGGCAACATAGTTAGAGAAAAAAGTATAAAGTCACGTAATACTTTACTGGAAGGACACATAGTCATGTACTTTCTTTATATTTTGCTTTAGTACAGCAAGTTCATTAAGAGCGCAACATTAAAGGTATTTATTTTTGTCGAAAGACATAGATAAAATCTCGGCCAAATTTTGATAAATGACTTTCATTCCCCCCTACAAGTATTTTTTTTTTATTCTTCTCCATCTAAGATGAAAGAAAATGAGTTAAGAAACACGATTGTATAAAAAAAAAATACACACATGTATTCACTTTCGAAAGAAATAACAACAACAACAACAACAACTAAAAAAAACGAGTGTTAGTTTTATTTTCTGCAGTTCCCAACTCACATCAATTTATCATAGTTTAGAAAAGTCTCTGCAGAAAACACTTGATTTCTTACTGATGCCAACACACAAAATGAAATAGTAGCCCACCAAAAAAGAACATACATTGTAACTTATTCCGCAAGCTCATCCATTTGAAAAGCAATTTCGGACATGTTCTCTCTCGGAGACACGTATATCTGGCGAAACAATTTGTTTGGTACCCGTTTTGCCGTGGAAAATCTGAGAAAAATGAATTGTTTTTCGAGTCCCCCGTGACACTTGTTTGCGAGATTTCGAATTGGATGCCTAGGACGAGGATCCTGGGGGAATTCGGGATTCAAATATTTGCAGCATTCCGGGATTATAAGAAATGGAAACGCGAAACTGGATTTGCGAAATTCGACTTTATAGAATAAGTGCGAATGAGGAGGTCAGGACGGGAGGATCATGAGTAAACAGAGCTCTGCAAACACTTGAGTGAATCGAGCTCTTTTCTTTAAACAGGGCTTATAGGTAAATAAGGAGGTTACTATGCTAATCGAGAAAGACTTCGTACCGTGTATTTGTTTCCCAACAACCTTTGTTTGCATTTAAAGATGTGGCGAACAATAGCATACGAAATGTCTAGAGAGTTCTAGCATTTTCTAGTACAAGTTTTCTCAATAAATGGAAAACATGAACTGAATATACTTGTATATTCATTTCATGTTTTTCGTATATGACAGTGAAAGAACACATAAAAAGCATTTAAAGATGTGGCTAACAGTAGGATACAAAAGGTATAGAGAGCTCTAGAATTTTCTGAATAAATGAAAAAAAAAATATATAAATATATATATATACATACACCATATATTTACCATATGCTTCATATATGCTAGTTAAAGAGCAAATAAAAATTATTTATAGATGTGACGAACAACTTACAAAATGTATAGAGCAGAGATGGCCAACCCAAATGATCTTGCGGGCCACTTTGGAGATGCTTCATTAACTCCACGGGCCGCGTATACGATTATATATCCCCATATTAGATTTAGAAACACTATTTGGAGTGAAAAATTGAAGCATAATGAATTTAAATTCTTGTGTTTACAATTATTCTTACATATAAACATAGATAATATAATAATAATGATACTAAACGCACATTTGTAAAAAAAATATATAACACTAAAAATGAAATATGAAAAATATATAAATATAAACGAAATAAAAAAAATGAAATTATTAAAAAAATGTTTATTTTACTAGTGCGACATTTGTTTCTCCACTCTTTCACTTAGCTTTTTCAAATCGATCTCAATTTGGGTAATCGAATATAATTTAATTATTCTGCAAACTCATAAATAAAACCGGCAATATCTGTCATATATTCGCAAGACTATTATTTTAAAATCAAAGTTAATTTTTTCTCGTAATTTCGGCAGTTAAGTTTTGAATATATGGACGCGCAAAAAATATATTTTTTAATACATTGGTTTTTACTATTTTGACCATTATAAAATATATTTTGTTAAAGTGTGATAAATCTGATGGGCCGGAAAAATATTCAAGGTGGGCCGCGGGTTAGCCACCCCTGATCTATAGAGAGTTCTAGAATATTTTAGCATAAATTTTGTCAATAAATGAAAAACATGAAATGGATATACTGCACCATATATTTCGTATATGCCTGTTAAAGAACAAATAAAAATTACAAATTTTTAATAACAGGAAAGAAAAAAGATAAATGAATAAAAAGGAATTAAATTTTATTTTAGAAAAAATTGTTTCGTATAGAGCAACAAACAGTTCTAGAAAAGTTATGTAATCATTGTATAGATTTTACTAATCTGAAGATTAATTTGTTTAAAATGAAAGGTTTTTAAAAGTATATCGACGCAATATATTCACAGCAATGAAAGGATTCGACAATAAAAGTTTGAAAATGCTTTTTAAAATCTTAAGCTGTGCTTAAAATCTGCAATCTGTAAGAATAAATCCATTGAAATTTTAAAAAAATAAACATGATTAATAGTTTTTTACTGAAATCATTACTGAAATAAAATATATATTAAAATAGACACAATAACTATATTTACATCCAAATGCTGTCAGTAAAAGAAGTTGAAAAAGAAATTTCAAATGTTTTTCATGTTGCCAACTTTTTCTCCCTAGCGCGCATGCTCATAGGAGAAAAAGTTAACGGACGTCCTACGGTAACTAACGTACGGTATGCAAAAACTCTCTAATGATTTGTAAGAGTAATACGTTATTTTACCTCGATAAATTTCATAGGGAGTTTTTAATTTATTTGTCTGTTGTTTTTTATTTTAAAGAAACATTAGAGAATGAAGTTATAGTTAATTTTTTTCCATGACAAAAATTCGAAATCTGTTTAGCAAAATGTATAACAGTTATAATAATATTAACGATTTATTACGACTATTTCTTGTAATACCACAACATAAATACATTATGTAAAGATTATCACGCAACTCAATCATTATTTAATTAAACTTCAAGTTCCATTCAAACATCCATATTTTCTGAATGATAAATTACAGAGAAGCAAAAGTTCAATTTTCGAGTTTATAATTTCTACACATTTTCTATAAAATAACTCTCGTTCAGCGAAGAATTCAAATTTTGGTTTATAATAACAAATATTTCGATAGAAGGTATTAACATCTTCTTTTGAAAGAAAATCTTTTGTTTAACATAAGCAAATTCATGTAACGCTGAAAGTTAACAGACATTATCTCAACAGACATTGTATTGATTTAAAACATCTCTCACGAATTATTTCAACTGAACAAAGAACTTTTCTTCAAACACTGATTGCTTATTTGCTTTGCCTAATTTAAACCAGCCATATGTGGAAGCAAGTTGCCCGACGTCGTGACCACATCCATCAGTTCCAGAAAAGACCTCCGAAGCCGAGAGTTCTTTAACTGATCAAAACCAGTAAGTTTTCTGAAGTTGCAGAAAAGGTTGCATTGGTGGTGTTGCAATGTTCCTCATAACAGATGGGTCACTTGATTGATGAGGATGGAATGAACTCGCTGCTAACAGAAGTCAGGTAATCGCCGCCTAACAACAAAGAGTTGGGGTCATCGGCCAGCAAAGAATAATCGATTTAGTGTTCGAATGGATTCGTTTTTTTTTTTCATTTGTTCCTTCGGTTACGGATCGAAAAAGAATAAGATTTATTAAAGGAATGCGGATGTTATAAGTAATTATTTTACTAATTAATATTTATGCTTTTCGGTTGATTGGTGAATTATAAAGTAAACGGAAGTATTTTGAATTTTAAGTTTTGTTTGAAACAAGATTTTTCCAAGATTTTTTTCCCAAGGCTTTTTTGGTAGCGCCAACTGAGTAATAAGTCGCCAAATGTGGTAACGCCGGATTTCTTGTACTGTTTGCAGTTAACTTCACTTACAATGGCAACCCTTTTCTTGACGCACTTTGACAGAAAAAAAATTTTGACGCCAAATCCCAGCGACTCCTATTCTGCGATTTTGCCCAAAATAGTACACATATTTTATGACTGTGGCGCAAACTATATTACTTTATATAGATGATTTGGCTTCTGTTGGTAGTTTGCGCGCTATAGTAATCTCGTTGGAGAAATAGTATAATCTGAGGAATTTGTGATAGAATATCTCTCCTCGGTAGTAGATTTGCTTAGCTAGTTTTTTCAGGTTTTTGTGAACATTTACATTACACTCTTACGACTTCAGTCACTCCTATGTTATTCCACCATTCTGAGGAATGCTAGTGACTCATTGAAGTTGTTTTACTCATTATAAAAGGTTCAGTAACATTTCATATATGTATGGTACATAAATGCAGTTCGAGTTCATGTAGGAGTGTGACAATATGTTTGGTTGAATTCTTTTCTGTTTCTGTGGTGTTACTCATAATAAAAGGTTCAGTAATAGTTCATATATGTGCGGCACATAAATGCAGTTCGAGTTCATGTAGGAGTGTAAACAATTTTTTTGGTTTAATTCTTTTCTGTACATTACTTGTAATTAATTTCTTTTTTTATTTTTTCATTAGTTAAAATTAATATTATTATTTATGTACAATATATTTAAATAGTAAATACTGCAAAAAATGAGTACATTTAAAAATAGATTTTAGGATTAAACATTTTACAAAAATATTTAATTTACTCATGTGCTACATTCTAATTGCTAAATGCAATGAAGTACAGAATGTAATTAACATACAAAATTTCTCAAATATAATATTACTAATTTTTATATCATAATTTTTAATTTCCCTACTTTTATATAATAATTGTTATTTTTATCTCCATTTATTAATAGCATACGATTAACATTCCTTAAAATGATATATAATAGGTTAAAAATGACTTACAGCAGAATCAGAGACCTTTTTAATGTTTAATAGCCATTCAACAAGTATCGGAGAAAGAAATGATAATATGAAGTGAATTAAAAAAAGAGGTTATGTCTCTATGCATTATATATTTTACGAAAACTCTGTAAATTATGGGTTTTTATTTAGGGGTGCTCCCACACCTTGAGACCCCATCAACTTAGATCTTCTTTTATTGATCTGTAATTAAATCTTTATATAAATAAATGGAATGAAGTATAAAACACTTAAACAATGATATACTAGTATTTTTAAACAAGCAGCCTTGAAATTGTAAAAAACTTCTTGTTATGATCAGTACATAGAAAGGTGATTCGTATACAAGTATCAAAAACAATACGTCACAAGTGACACTGACAGGGGACGCGCAAACCGTATGCAATCATCCCGCGCAATGTGAGACAAAAATAAAAGAAAGGCAGAGATAGGCTATTAAAAACATTACCTGTAAGTTAAATTGCTTTCGTAAGTACAATTCGGCTAGAAGAAACAATATGAGCAATTTAACATGTGGTAAAATCATCAGCAAGTTTGAGCAAGGGCTTATACACGACAATCATAGGCCCACGAGGTTCGAATTGCCAAAAGTTTAGTTTCACGAGTTTGGAATGTCTTCTACATGGCAAGTAGAATTGAACTTGATAAATATAGAGCCCAAAAGATTTGTGCTGTTGAAGAAATTTTAAAAAGTGACGTTATAACTAAAAAGGATTGACAAGCGTACTCCCTTTGATTTAAATCTCGCAGTACAGTTGTGGGATGCTTTGGAAAGATGTCCCTAGTCACAATTATATCTGTTATACATATATTCAGTAGTCGAAATTGATTCTCATTGAAGAATTGGCACTCTAACCTAATAAACTGTTGGATAATATGGTTTAGAGTAAGGTGGCAAGCAACCATTACAGTTAAGGTAGATCACATATAGTATCGTACTAAAAACGCTTGTTTACTGTTCTCTTGGAAGACAAACATTCGTGTCAATGCTGAAGTCTTTTTTGTTTGATTCCATACAATATGCATTCTATTTATGTTAGATACCTTTTTCATCCTTTAAGTACAATCTATTGTCAATGGATTCTGATTTTCATATCTCTTATGAGATTTATTGTGGAGTAACTGAATAACAGAGAAGCAATTACTTAAGTTTTACAGACCAATGTGGTTGTTTCAATGATTATCAGTACAAGTAACAGATTTTTTTCTATCACATAATAATACAAACAACAGTTATTTCTATTGACTAGTTTTATAGATAAAATTGGAAATATCCTTCACTTTATAGCATATTATTATATTATTTAATGTGCTTAGAAAAAGAAAATATTACGCTTTCCCACAAAAGTTAAGGTGTAAATGTTTTTTTTTGTCAAATCTGCCAACAAATGAAACATAAAATGTGGAATATTGTAGAATAAAATTTTATTGAAATAACATGATTTTAACATTAAAAAACAATTGCAAATAAATAATTAAATTTTGAATAGAAGTGCATCGTATGTGAAAAAAGGGGTGTACTTTTGTCAAAAAAATTGAATAAATGGGTTTTAATTAGGATTGCGTCTTCTAGCCGTAATGTATTGACTGCAATAACTTTCAATACTTCCAATTATGTGCCATAAAGAAAACAAAAATCTTACATGCAACAACTCTTGTTACAGCTAATGTAATTATCACAGATGAGAATTTAAAGCAGCCTCCTGTTTAATAAAAACATTCAAGTGGGTAGCATTCTAGCCTTTGATACCACAGGCTTCAATTTCTAATCTTGTATGTGGCATGGATGTTTGTGAGTGGTTAAAAATCCACTTTAAACTGTAGGTCCAAGTCTAATTAGCTCTCGTGTCCGAAAAATGACCATACAGCGACAAACCAAAACTATTTGATAACATTGTCCTAAAAATACTCTATGGGATTAAAGCACCGAAATCCAAATATCCAGCTATTCGCTCCAAATCTTTGTACTCAAGTTATTTATCAATAAGCCTGGATCACTGATGTCGAGTATTAACATTTGTTATGACGAATTTATTACCAATAGGGTCAGAATATCTTCTTGCATATGGATAAAAAATCTCATCCTCGCAATAGTCCTTCACACTGATCCATATATGCCCCCCCCCCCGTGACAGATTCCAGTCCAAACGAGGATTTCATCTCCTACATTATTGTTTTTTAATACTGTTAAATTAACAGTATTTAATGCCTTACAGATTTTACCTTAGCACATAACCTGAATCACTTTCCAGAATACTTCTGGATTCATATGTGAAAAGTACAGCAGCCCAATATTATATAGTCCAGGTAACGTATTTTCTTGCCCGTCGTAAAGGACATTTCTCTGTTATAGTTTGAGAGGAACACCCATACAGGGCCATCTTGCATAGAGCCTTTGATTGTTAAAGCGTCTTAGTACCTTAGTATTGAATGGTCTAAGTACCTTAGTATTGAGTATCTTAGTATTAGTAGTATCTTAGTATTGAATTTTCATATTAGAACTTATCGCATAATCTGCAGACCACATTATAAGAAACATTAAGACAAGGAACAGCTTGACATAAGTAAGCCCGTGTCCATAATCGAGCACACTAATTAAAAAAAAAACCGAACAAAAGACTCATGGACATTGTCAACAACCTCTTCGTACAAGCAATTGATCAACAAACAAAATAAAAATTACACACAAATTTAAAAAAGTAGGATATTCGCAATTTCCTTGGAAGGGTGCAATCCTTTAAAGAAATAATGATAGGTTCATGATCCTTCATGAAAACCTTATTTTTAAAATTTATTTTTATTGTTGTAATACTAAATTTTTAAAGAAAGAGTTGTATTTTAAATTTAGAATCCAGTGTATTATTTTATCATATTCTATATTTGGTTTTATAATAACTGAAGTACTTTGATTTTATTTTAAACATTTGAAAGTATCATTCTGAAAAAGAGGTCCACGACTTTCATTTTACTGACAAACAAAATAGTTCAGAGCCTTTGCACCAGATATTAAATTTTTAATGTTCCATGTATTTTTATAAGGATAAAACTGTTCTTTGTGATACATCTGACTGTATGGGTATTTTAATAATGATTTTTCATGTATTGGCAGTTTCTCGCAAAGATTTTTCAAAACTCTTTCACTTGCATATCTAATACAGTCTAAAGAATGGTGTAGTATATGTTAGTCATTCACAAATAGTTTTAATTTTTCTACTTGAAGTTAATACCACCACCACCACCATTGGCGCAACAGCCTCGTGGTGGCTAAGGTCATCTGCCTGCTGGCAGATTTCTAGACAGAAGATATTTTCGTTTTACGGGACAGGATTGTCAATCCTACACAAAACAGTCATATCAGACCAGCACATACGGTTTAAAGTGGATTACGAACCTCTACAAATATCCAGGGCACCGCCGAGACTCGAACCCGAAACCTGGGGCACCGAGCTCTAGAGCGGTAGTCACTCGGCCATCAGGCCCCTGAGGTTAAGATATTTTCGATAATTTCCAAAGCAAGTTATTTTAGATGCTAATCATATTCTTGGGATTGATTATGAATCATAAAGTGCAATAAAAATTTAAATTAAATCACTGAGAAACTGATATAAATTAGTAAGTCACAACTTAATAGATTACGTAATGAATTTAATTTTATAATAATTAAAAATAGAGTTCATTGAAGAAGATTTTGCGATTATATTTTTACTGTATATAAAAAATATCGTCAAAAATATAATATAAGGGAAGAATTTTAAATTAAATATTACAATATTGGAAAAGAAAAAAGCAAATTGTAGAGGTTCTAACAAAAATTACAAAAGCATATCACGAAAAAATGAATTTAGTGCTTTTATCTATCGCTAGATGGCAGGAGACACCCAGAAAATTATTTCTCTAATAAGAGACTCTTTCTTTCCTAAGTTGCATTTAAATAACGTATTAGAAAGCAATTTTTTTTTACTGTGAAAAAAAAGTCATATCCCTCTAGATTCATTGATCAAATATTTACTTTTTTTGGTTTTTGTAAATGCTTCATCAAAATCTGAGAGCGAAAAAAAGGAAATAAAAATATATAAAAAATTGAAAATTAACATTTTAATTAAAAAATTAAACAATATATATTTTTATAAATTCAAACTTTTAAGTTAAATAAATTAGACTGCAACATATTTGTTGGTTTTATCATTAAAATTTAATAATTTTCTAAGCATGTTGCTTTTTAAAAGTGTAAACATATCATAGTTTAAAATTATAATAAGAAAAATAATAATTAATAATTAAATGTTCAAAAATTATATGAATTTTTACTTATAGGAATAATAATTACCATTATTAGGAAAAAATGTTCCTAAATATATGAATAAAATTCATTTAATTCGATAATTATTTAAAAAACTTTTTATTACTACCTAAATTAAAATATTTCGCTTATAATTTAGGTAAACTTTTAAGAATTTTACACTATCAGTTATTTATTCTTAAAATTCTATATTTTATAATATATACCATTAGTTAAACAGTAAATGTAATTTATGTATTTACATACATTTTTGGAATCACGTTTATTTATCTTATTTCTTTCTTTCGGTTGACAACATTATCAACATGAATCATAAATTTTTCATTTATTTTAACGCGTGCTACTAATTATGGGTTAAAATTTTAATTTTAGTAAGGAATTTGTACTCTGTTCTGAAACTATAACCACCATAAAGAAAGAAAAATCGAAAAGAAAAAAAGTTTGTTTTTACATCAAAGACTTGTTTCACACGATTCATTATTAATAGTTACAGACGGATAGTAAATAGGATGTTGTGAACTTCCTCATTATTATGGCCGCCGCCATTATTTAAACGCTGCTGTTAAGATTATTGGGAAGTTTAAAAAAAATCGCAAAATATCATCGACACACATATTGCATATAGACATATACATTTATATTATGTATAATTGCTAGGCGTTTGGCGACACAAGCTGGCGATTTATCGCAGATCCTTTATAATAAGGTAGTATCGAATATTGCCTTTGGGAAGATTTTCAAGGAATTTATTTGGGTAAAAATCTAGAATCCTGTACCCTTTATGACAAATACATCGCTGAGTTGCCAAATTACCAAGTGAGTATAGTAATGAATAAACCAGGTAGTTTTCGCGGTAAAATTATATTACGCTAAAATCTTTCCCTGAGATGCCAAATCGCCAAACAAAATGGCTGCCGGTGTCATCGTAAAACGCTATTTCGCCAAAATTCATCGCGAACATTAGTAGCCAAACAGCTATTTCTGAAAGTGCTTTTAAGCCAAAGTTCATCGCTTTAACGCCAAATATTATCTCTATCCTGCCAAAATTTTATTCTTTGAAATGCTTTATCGCCAAACTTTTTCACTAAGCGAATTTTGTTTTTTTACGTCAAAAGTTTGCTTTATCGCCGAACGTTATCGCTTTTAAGCTGAAATTTAGCACTATAATGCCAAAAAAAATTATCTCTAAATTTCTTTTACGCCAATTTATATCGCTTTATCGCCAAAATTTTGCCACTATTATGGCAAAATTTTAATGTTTTCTTTTTACGACACATATTGCCTCTTTAACGCCAAAATATATTTGGAAAAATTTTATTCCTAAATTGCTTTTAAGCCCAATTTAATCACCTTATCGCCAAATTATTATGTGGAATTATGTTTTGCTAACTCGCATAAATGTATCATTTAGATAATCGCTGTTACGATAACATTAAGCTAAAATTATTCGCTAATACACCAATTTTTTTATATTTTTTTATTATTATGTCAAAAAATGTTTCATGTTGTTTAAGACACCGAATTCGAATAAGGAAACAAAATTATTTAAAAAGGGGAAAAAAAAGAAACCAAATAATAACTTACATTTTATTCTGATATATCCTTTGTTGGAGGCAAAAATGATCTTTTTATTGCCTTACTAAAACTTGTAAGTCTTTGTCCCTTTTCAAATGAATGAAGAAAACAAAAAGAACAACATCAGGAAACCACAGAAAAATTTAATATTTTCCAACGTCCTTTTTCTTCTGTAAACTAAAGTTCTAAAATTAGAAGATTACATTTTTCCGCGCGAATTGAAATAATGGTTGCCACAAAATCTTAACTATGTCAACAGCATTAAAAAGAAACATTCGATTGACATTTTCGCAGTGAACTAATGTTCTAAAAATAAAAAAAAATTAAATTTTTTTGCGCGAATTCAAATAACGGTTGTTATAAAACGTTAATTACTTCAACAGCATTAAAAAGAAAATAATTATTTGATAATCAAATATAAGTTATTAACAAATTAAAAAATCGTTTTTCTTGTTTGTTTCGTATTTTCATGAATGGCAGCATCAAAACTTTTTTTTATGTTCTGTATCATATACTTGTGTTTAAGTATATGTTTTAAGAACAATCTCTGAATAATCAATAATTTATCGGAATAAATATTAAAAAATATATATATTTATGTTCTTTATTTACTATAACTATAAAATTTCCACAAATAACTATCAAAGTAGAAATAAATAGTCATTATATTGTTCCGGAAAAGAAGAAGTTAAGAATTCCTCTAGAGTATTGTAACCCTATAGAAATTGGCAGAAGATTGGCGAAATAGTCCGGATTGCAATATTGGCGACTTCCTAAGGGGTACAGTATTCTAGATTTCAATCTTTATTTGTATTTCCAATGGGAAAAAAATTATGAATGAAAGGAAGTTTAAAAAATGTCGCCAAATGTCACACACACTCATATTTTCATTATGCACCATTGCCAGGCATTTGGCGACACAAGTTGGCGATTTATCGCAGATCCATTATAATGTAGTGTATAGAATACTGCCTTTGGGAAAATTTTCAAGGAATTTATTTGTATTTAGAATGGGAAAAAAATTTGGAGCCACTTAATTATGTATGCTATATTTAATTGTTTTCAAAGTAACGACTGGAGTGTTCACGTGAAGGTAATACCTAGAGTGTACACCACCAGTAGATATCAAACCTCTGTCTACTCAACGGTAGCCGTGAGTGTCATATTTTATTGATTTAAGGACTTTACAAGAATCGTGAAACATTACTGAAAAATAAAGCTTTTCTTTTGCTTTGACATAAATTGGTAATCTCTTAGATTAAAAATTATATGATTCCTTCAGTTTTCATAAAATTTTTTTCTTTATTGCTTTACAATGCTAATAATTGCTATTCATATTGTTTTCCAATTACTATATTCTTTTGAATTTTTTTTCAATAATAAGGAGTTACATTTTTATGGACATGCCTATTTAACTGCAACAATCTATAGTATATAATATTAAAAAATAGGCCCATTTTAAAATGTTTCTTTTTTATTCGTCTAAAGAATTTACAGCTTCTTTTAATGTAGTGGAATCCTCTCCTTTACTGAGAGAAAGTTGGGAGCAATAGTTGCTAAGTTCCATCATATATTTACTTATCCATTTGTATACGCAAACAAACAATTGTATAAATTCTTAACGTTATTTATTTTTCTACTTTCCTTTCTGTCGTAGTCTAAAACAGTGAGTAATATTTATTATTTATTTACTTAAATAAATAAAAGGCAATTGTTCTATTCTTTTGAATTATAGGTTAGCTTTTTATTTATTTTCGCTTACTTAATATTTTAATTTCATGTATGAATTCTTTATACTGCATATTTCTAGTCGAACATTACTTTGTGTTGTCTGTTTATCTAAGTGCACTCTCATGTTTATTAGAATTTACACAGAATTATTTACTTCGTTCTTCATGTTCTTTGATTTAGTACAATGACTAAAAACGAGTTGTTGTTTTGTTTATTTTTGATGAATACTGAAAGCTAACATCTATTTGACATTTGCTTTAAATATTTTAGATATACATATTTTCATTGGAACTTTTGTTACTCTTCTAATCATGCCTGGCGTGATTTCGTAGTTATGGTTATTGCCTTTTGAACGTAGAGAAGATAGTTCAAATCCCAACAAATAAATGGAATAGAAAGTTTACTATCTATATAAAGTATTAAGATATTAAATCTATTGATCGGAAAGTTCTTCTATTAGGTTTAAGAAGGTGGGTGGAGAATAGAACCGTCACAAATGCCTTTCCTGAGGATATTCGTTCATTTGTGGTAATAGTAAGAACCAACGTTGATCCATCATAGTGGCGATTGGTTAGATAGCGAAGTTAGCAATCTTAGAATAGGTTTTGGTAAAAATAGGTGTGTGTAGGCTCCATTAAAAAAAGTAAGGTTTTTAGTGAGTCAATGAATTTGTTTCCATAAAAAGGATGTATGTTCCAGCATAAGTTAATAACTATAATATTCAGCGTGCTGATTTTTTTGCACTGAATACACTATTCTTTTTTTTCTGGTGTTTAATAGAAAATTTGGGAAAAAATTATTTCGCGGGGTGCAGCTTGTGTAGCTAGACTGTAATTGGATGTGGTAGGTTTGAGATTTCAGACACAGGTTTGAGAACTCACAACTTTATTGATACACACACAAACACCACATGTATACAATTAACTACAGGCAATATTTAATACATTTAAAGACATATAATTATAGATTCATGGAAGGATTCCACTTCTAAGCCAAAAACACGATACTCAGGTACGCGCGGGATGCGCAAAATATACTTCCTGTCGGATGAAACTCTGTAGATCAATTAATACACAGGGCTGACCTGCATATATTCCTTCGCGGGATAAGGGATTACGAACTAAACGTTTATCAGCAGGAGCGCAGGTTGCGCAGTTCTTCCTCTCGAGTGAGAATCTCGAAGCCGACTGACCATTTCTCCTGAAAGCCATAGGGGATGCTCTTGCCAGTGCGTAGGGGGAAGCACGGCTACAATATCTATTTATTTTTTAATTTAACAAAAACCTAATTCTGCATCTGGTTCTCTCTAGTGACGTGATCGCTTTGTCTATAGTTTATTTTTTTAGGAATTAGTGTGAAATTAAAAAGATAAATTATTGATGTTTATATGATTGTGTTCGTTAAAATTTATTCATTTATTTAAATTTATTGATAGTTATTCGAAATAATTTTTCCTTTACAATTTTCCGAACGATAATTTGCACTTTTAAAATAACAACGTTTATAATATCAGCACACAATTTTACCTCATAAAATTTTATCGAAACTAAAAATGTTTAATTTCGTGTAGCTGAGAAAATTCAGGCCACAGCTGTTGATGACTTATAAAAAGTCCCTGTGGAAGGAGGGAATCCAGAATTGAGGCCGTCAATACTAGAAGAACATCCAAACGATCGAAAGTTAAAAATATATTCTGGTCATATTACGAATATTAGTTAATGAGATCATATTATGTATATTAATTAATGACTTTTATGTAAAACAAAGAAAAATTTCAAATGTTTGCGTTGGGTTTCCAGGATACCCGTAACAAGCATTTTGTCAATCATGAATAAATTTTACAAACCTAATTTACAAAAAAGTTTAAAAATAATGTTCCTCTCTACAAATTTATTCGAATAACAACTATGATGGAGAAGGGATTGCTTGAAGAACTATGTCCTTTTAAAAATTTAGTTTCAAGTGAACTATCTCAATTCAAAATTCCATTCGATGTTTTAAACTACATTTATGGAAATGATTCGTTCATTTCTTTTCCAAATTTAAATATATCATTCATAAAACTATGAACTCCATGTGTAGCTTGTGGGAAGACATAATTTTCGAAGTTAATTAACAAAGTTATTTGCGTTCAACAATGGCACAAGATCGATTTGTGAATTTGTCATGAACAACTATAGATGCAATATTTTAAATGTTGTTGATATTATATCTAAATTTAGTTCTGTATAAGATCTGAAAATAAATTTAAGTAATTGTAATTTTCTATCTTTAATAAAATATTTTTTATCGTTAATAAATTATTATACAGTATATAAATCCCATAGAAAGTTTTCTCCAATGGAAGAAATTAACACCCCTCATTACTTCTTGCCAATAAAGAGTAATGAAAATTCACTTCCAAGTTCATATTCATTTGTCGAAAAGATTTGAATATTATAAGCATTAAGGCTGAATGGGATAGTGCTATTCACATAGAGTAGTGATAAAAAAAGAATATAAAAAAATAATCCACTATTCTTATGTACAGGCTAATATTTCCCACCCTTCTATACTAGAATTGCACTTGTTTCCTTTTTCAAGATTTACATTATCTCTTCAGACATTTTTAATATAAACATGCAAATATTTATTAATAAATTCGGAAATTTGTAAACAGAAAAATTGTACTTCTCAAAAATTAAGGAACAGTAAAATATATTTGAAATTATCGACGCGTCTTAACATGTAATAATAATTAACGTAATATATATACAATTGCTTTAAAACAGGCAAAATTTTATTTATTGGTAACATATTTAGAAATATGTTAATTTAAAGATGCTATGTTAATAAAAAGATGAAGCCTTTGTTTTGAAAGTCGTTGTATGAAGGAATTATCCCTCTCATTTCGCTATAGCATACATAGTCACAAAAGTACCATCGAATATGCTAAACAACAAAAGATTGATATGCATGCTTAAAACTTATGTCGTTCGATCAATAAATGTGCATAATATTTATTCATTAAAATAAAAATTACTAATCTAATGTACTACATATGGTATAAAACATTAATTGTATGCACTCAATAATATTGCTTTTGAAACATTCTACATTCATTTAGTGCAAAAAATAAATAAATTAATAGATATATATGAAATAAATAAATGAATATTATATCAATTCATCAAAATAAAGATTAATAATCTAACGTGCTACACATGGTATAAGTCAGATATGAACTACATGTACTCAATAAAATTGCCTTAAAAACATTCTATATTCATTTAGTATACAAAAATAAATTCCTAGGTATCTATGAAATAAATAAATGAGTGTTATACCTAATCATCAAAATAAAAATTACTAATCTAACGTGCTACATATGGTTTAAATCAGATATGAATTACTTGCTTTTTGCAATTGAAACAATAAAATAAAATTACATTTGAAGCATTCTATATTCATTTAGTATAAAAGACAAATAAATTCCTAAGTATCTAATAAATAAATGAGTATTATACAAATTTATCAAAATAAAATTACTGGTCTAAATGTGCTACATATGGTATAAAACAGATATGAATTGCATGTGCTCGATAAAATTTCTTTTGAAAACATTCTACATTCATTTAGTATAACAAACAAATAAATTTCTGGGTATCTCTGAAAAGAATATAGCACTCCTTTTTCGAATCTCTCGACACAAGCAGATACAGAACTATATTTAACAATTATTTTAATGTAAAACAAGTAAACAAAACTACGAGTCCCATACAAATCGATGGGAGAAAGACCAAACAGTTTGTTGAAGTATACACCCGTCACTGACGAGCATCTTGACTTCAAACTGGCAACCTCTATATCATTACTACTCTAAGTTTATGTAGAAGTAAAGAACCAACCCTTTCATAGCTGCTTTAAAGGTTGTACAAGATGACCGCGGGTTTTCATTTTCAATTTGAAAGCAATTTTAATTTTGATTTGCGGCCTCTCTTACTCATTTCTATGTACACAAATGAATCAACAATCGAAACGACTAATGATTTAAGTTTTCTGAATCAAAGCCTGGAGGTGAAGATATCACGATCTTACCAGACATATTTTAATTGGAAAATTACCATTCAGCAAAATTACCATTCTGAAAACTGTATAATTAAAATGGGTTCATTTCTGTCATTGTTTGGTTAGAATTTATTAATAACTTCAAATGATTAATTCAAACCAAGTAGTCAATGATAAACAATAAATAATTAATTTGGATTCAAAACTTTTCCAAGATACTTGGACAGACATTTTATTATTATTCTAATGCTGATTAATCTGAATCTTTTGTCAGGAAGATAGATTTAATAAAATCCTTATTCTGAATTCATTGTTAAATGCTTATTCTGAATGTGATTGACAATGGCTCACTCATGTGGAATCAAAATTTAAATCTGTCATTCTCACTATTGAAATTTTTTTTAAATTTATGTATTATGATAATTAGTACTATTTGTAACTCAATATTTTTTTTTAAGCATTCTTCGACATTTTTTTAATACCGTAACGTCATGCATATACAGGATCTTTAATGGCTTCAAGATGAGGCCATTATAGTGTTCATAGGAACACTTAAATCTTTATTTACAAGCATTATACATGTAAAGACACACATTTCTGGGTTATTATACAAAAAAATGAAAATGAAAAATCTAAATTTGATCATAAATGCAGTTCACTCCAAGGTTGGAGATTTTCAGAGTTCTGGAGTCTACGTCGAATCTAATTACCTGGTCTGCGGAAAACCTACCTTAATTATCACACGGCGTGTTTCACGAACTACAAGGAGCTCACTTTGAAAACAGGTGAATACGTCGGTCTATTTTCAGAAATGAAAAACAACTGAACAACTCGTCACAACATTTCTGAACAACTCGTCGCAGAATTTTCCTTTCTTCTTCAGAAGCTCCCTTTAAAAAAATCCGTCACGAGAAGGGTGGGGTGGTCAGCTGCCCTCACTTTTCATTGGAACAGACATTTCTCAGCTCATGGTCTATCGCCAATCACAATGGAACAGCTCATGGTGTAGCCCATATTCAATATGCTATTGTTTCGATCTGTGAAGGTGTGACAATCACTAATTTCATGATGTCTCATTGTCCATGACACTGAATATCTGCTATCAGATGTAGTGTCAGGTTATTCTCATTAGTACAAAACACTAATTGCGTATAATATAATTGCCCACAATAATGTTTGCCTGTTATCAAATTTGAGTGAGGGGTTGTTATTATGTACTTGTCAAAGAATATACATTCCTCTCTCCTGGGAATGAAATGCCAAAACCCTTCCAGTGAGAAAGCATCTATACCTATATTATCTCTATAATATTTATATATAATATTATAGAGATAATATATAATAATCCATCATAATAATAATATAAGTAATCAATCATAAACAACAAATAATTAATTTGTACTTAAAACACTTCAGGAATCTTGGACAGATATTTTATTATTAAGCAAATGCTGGTCAATCTACATCTAGACCAGATGACAGAATTTCTAGAAATTGAGGCTGTAAGCCTAAAATTGTGATACTTACCTTGAATCTGCAATATATCTGCTGTTCCAGTAGTGACTGATTTCAGCTTACAGAAATATTCGAAAAGAACAGTTTTTTTAAAATGAATTTAATTAAGTAAATGAAAACAAAGCGCTTTTTAAGAATAACCAACATTCTAATCGATCAAGCCTGGTAAATATGGCTACGATTTAAATAAAAATAAAACATGTTGTTAATAACTAAAATTTCATCAACAGAAAATGGTTTACTACTTTTTGTTTAGTTGATTTTTAAATATATTTTACTCTACTGACAGCATATATAAAGTTTCCTTTAATGGAAAAGCTTTCGCAATTAATAAATCTGATTAACTGCGATCAATAAATAAGCCACACTTACATTCTTAACTAGATAAAACCAAAGGGTATGCGTGATATGACATGAAAAATTGATAATAAAATTATTTATTATTATTTGACAAGACAAATCATAACCCTCACGGACATTTATTTCCAAGCTAATTTGCGTGCAATCCATCAATGAGAAGATGGAGTAGCTTATATACCACAAGATAATGAACGTCAAAACATCCTGACAAGTTCTGGGGCGAGGAATTAATTAATCCAAACCAAATAATTTCAGAGAGAGAGATAAGCCTATTCTGAATTATACGGTTTTCAGTATTCTTCTTCGTCGTAATTTTCCAATTAAGATATGTCTTGTGAAAGTAATTGATAAAATCGTGATGCCCCACCTACACCACTGGAGCGGAAACTTTCAGACAACGAAATTCGAATGCCCAGTGAGGCATTTAGAACAAATTTTGCAGGTACTAACTTGCGAGTCACGTCACAGAAGTGACAGATGCGTGATAGATGAGGGGCCTCTGAGGCCATAACTACCCCACCCCCTGAATGCATGCGAGTTTTCCTTTATTTGGCAGAAATCGCCTCATCTGCAGTTGTCCCTTCCACCAACAGAAGTTGGGTTTCGCAGAGAAAGTTTCTGTGAAAACAAATCGTGGTTTATTCGCATTGGTTAGGAGAGGTGAATCTTTGTCAGATGTAAGCGAGAAGTTTGTGAATGAAAAGTAATTAATCATGGAACCATGGCAAAGGATAGGGTTGGATGAAGAAAGATAGGTATCGTTTAATTTGTTTTATGCGAATTTTGTATTCAGAATGCATGAGTAATTTTTAGAAAATTGCACAACTGAGTCCATTTAACAATTTATCATATATATATATATATATATATATATAGGCAAAAAATTAGTAAAATTAAATTATAAAGTTTTATTTAATTTTAGCAGATGTAACTTAGCCTTGCGCGGATACAGAAAACAAATCCTTCTTTAGTTTTGGAAGATTTTATTATAAAAAAAAAGGTGCAGAATTAAAGATTCTTAGATTTTAAATAATAAATTTGCCAAATTCAGAACCGATAGTTTTAGTTTTTTTTAAAAATAATATATTAAATTTTCAAAAGCTTTAATAAAATTTTTAAAAAAGAAACCAAAGTTTCAAGTTTAAAATTAAAAAAAATAAGATGTAGTTTAAGTTTATTATATTTTTTCATAAAAAGACAGAAAAAAAAATTCTCCTCATATTCATTTAGATATTATTTCGTAATTTTTGGTAGTAAAATATTTATGAATAAATTCTTCATCATTAATTTAAAATCTTACTTCGTTTATCTAATTTGAGTTTTATAAAAATTAAATTCATTCGTTTATTAATTTCCATGTAATACATATTCTATATCAAAACATTTGAATTTAAAAATATATACAGTGAAAAAAAATGGTTTTCTAACTGTGTTATAGTTTTAAGTTTTAATGGAACATACATGTATGAATACATACACTATATAATCTATTTATCTATCTATCTATATATATATATAGAGAGAGAGAGAGAAAGAGATGTAAAGTACATGCGTATAAAACATATGCAGCTTCAAAAATCCAATAATATTTCCATTTACTAATGAAATGATAATGTATAAAAGAATACATAGAAAATAACTGAAAAACAAGAAAGTATATTCAAGAAATTTTTAATAACCTAAAGAAAACTTTATAAAAAAAATTGTTTCCACCCTATATTAGAAATTATGTTGTTGTTTCTGCTCTCTGAAAACGTGAGAACCATACAAAAATATTTCTGCTTGCAAACATACCAAGAACAATAAAAAATTGAATTCCACTTATTTTTGTTTAATATGGGTAAACCTGCTTTTTTCATTCAAATGATATGGATAATGAAAGACTGAACTGTATGCCACATATGTTAAGTACGATTTATGCATTATTGATTAAGCATATGATTTATGATTTATGCACTATTGAACCTCGTTGGCGTTTTAGCAATATAGAAACAATAAGAAATAGAACCAATGAGGACTTTTTCACAACAGCAAGTCCAAGAAAGTCAAGTCCAATCGAAAATGTACCACTTATGATTGGACTTGTTACTGGGAAAAAGTCCTCATTGGTTCTATTACTTATTTTTTTTTATTGGAAGAAAGCCAACAAGGTTCAATTGTTGCAGGAATATATAGAAACGTTCAATAACCTCCGTGAAGCAAAAGATTTTAAGTGAAAAAGTTTGTTAAGGCTTTGCAAGAATTTCAACCAAGCTTGATAACCCCAAAAATGTTAGAATCAGCAACAAAAATTGTAATACAATAACGTTTCCTTCGGAATTAGGGTCTCATCTGAAGAATTCACTTATAATACTTTATTTTATTGTCAGTTTGGTTTAAACTGCAAAACGTATCCTGTGTGTTATTGCCAAAGCCATTTTCATTACTTTCATCAAAATGTATAAAATCATGAGTTCTTCAGGATTTTTGTGAACATTTATTCACTTTTTCCTTTACTTCTAGGATTTTAAGTTCTGAAACTCCAGATTTACATTTTACGAATTTGAGTTTACAATTTTCTTATAAATTCACATTTTTAACCATCCACATATTTCAACATCCTGTTCACACGTGCTAATACTTAAACCAATTGGTGTTTTTAAATATAACATGTCCTCTCCCTTTAGTTATTTGATAGAACAGAAGAATAAATCTTGCGATGAATTTTATAAAGAATACCATGACGTTTGATAGACCCTCCAAATTCATAGAATGGAGGGTAAGGGTTAGGCAAAAAAATTTCAATATTAATGTCCAGAATTTGTGTGTTATATTGGAAAAAAACTGCAACTGATTGTCACTGTGATGTGAATTTATGTCACAATCGTCACTTAATGTACTCGTTTTTCATAATCCAATAACAAATTATATTCATTAAAAAAGGATTTCTGAAGTAAATTTTTAAAGCTGTTCTAGATATTGAAAAAAGCAATAGTAATAATCTTCAACACAACACATACTATTTAGTTAATTTAAACATACCTACATAATATATTTCTTTTAGCATTTCTTATAACATTCAAAACTTTCAATTTATTATGTGTCTTTCATTTATTAATACTGTAGCCAGTAAGTAGAATTTCATTTACTTTTTGAATATGCTGTTCTTAATTTGATAATTATTTAATGCATTCGCCACAAATTTTTCATGAGACAATCTTTTACAGAACTAATTTACATCTCGCTGCACTTAGTGTTTTTATGGTATTTTTAAATCAGATTTACTCATCGTAAAAACAATTAAACTTGTAATGTGCACACTTGTTAAATACTTAATTCACATTTATTTCACCATTTATAATTTTAAACTTGAGGTTTTTCATTGTCATATTAACTTAGAAATTGCATTTTAAATAACAAAATAAATAGTCGAGCACGTTTACAGTTGCTAAGCAACACGGTGTTTTAATAAAGTTAGTTCAAAGCATTTTATGTTCTGCATTCAGTTACGGTTGTGAGTAACTTTTGCCGAAGAATTATCTGTCCGAATAAAGTAGTGCATTCTTTAAATTATCATAATGACACTAAACACAGTTTAAAGTCTGCTTAATAACTGCACGACTGAATTTTAAACAATTCATTTACATAAATAAATTGTCTGCTAAAACAATTTATTGTCTTTTAATAAAATTTTTATCATCCATTTAAAGCTGTGAGTAGTTTTACTAATTGTCTTTTCATTACATGCAAATTTAGTGAAGTACTTTTAGGGGATTAAAATTTTCGAAACAAATAAGTCATAGCTTATTATAGAATTTAGCTATTATAATGCTTGACAAAAGTTGTAAAACTGGGTGTGATATAAAGCTGGAATATTTTTAAGAAACTGATTAAAACTTTCAGATTTTATTAAGAAACTTTATTAATTGATGCAACGATATGCTTTCTAGAAGTTCAAGTGTTGTTTTCGTATCTTGACCATTACATTAAATGTTTGTCAGAATTAATTTGGTTAAGATATTTCAAAGTTCTTATCATTTAATTAAGATGCCATTAACAAATTTTGAATAAAAAAAATGCAATTCTATTGAATGGCAGATAAAATGATATAGAGATAATATGAATATTCCCAATTAAAAAAATTTCTTGGTAAGCATTGCCATCGTATTGGTATATAAGACTAACCCTATTGTGTGCCTTATGACCTATTGTGTGCCTTATGCCATGTTGTGCCTTATG
>BPLQ01010500.1:65135-79609 GCA_021605075.1 Caerostris darwini | reverse complement strand
TTTTTCGAATAATAAATTCGAATATTTATTGTTCACTTTGCCAAATTAAAAATGTACAGTTATTTTCATTATTTTCGAAGATTAAAAATTCTTTAAATCTATGCAAATAATTGTGTTTGATTTACTGCTTTTACGAAGCAAAAGCTAAAAAATAAGAAATTAGGTTTTATAGGAAATCACTAGCACTTTTTTTTTTTATAATTGTTTATTTTAAACGAACCCAAAGTGCTTGGTTATTATCTATGGCAATGCCGCACATTAGAGTTATATAGAAATTAAATACCTATAACAACTCAACAACAATAAATAAATCTCAAGGCTGTAAAACATGATATTTTACTACCTATAAACTAGTTTTCATCTAGAATACGTGCAGAATTATTACCACTTTTCGTAGTACGTCTCCAGTATCCTATTTTATCATAATAAAAACTCAATCTTAATGCCTATTGTTCCAATGTTCATGTGTCAAATGCCCAATATTCAAGTGCCAATTTTTGTTAACATGGAAAGATATTTTTCACTTAAAACAATGATATTGCCTCATTCTTTTCGTCAGCAAATTTTATAATGTTTAATATTTAGTGATAGGGGGCCTGAATGGTCGAGTGGTTAGCGCTCTGGCGCTCGGTACCACAGGTTTCGGGTTCGAGTCCCGGCGGTGCCATGGATGTTTGTAGTGGTTCGGAATCCACATTAAACCGTAGGTCCCGGTCCCTATAGGATCGTAGAGCGCTGCGGGGGCATTGTTACTCCGCGTGCGTGGCTTATTTTCAAGTTACCCGCGCCCTCTGGGTAATGCAAAGTGAGTAACATCGATGCAGCGCTTGCCTTAAGGCATCCAAGACCAAGCTGTCTAAGTGTTTGCCAGCTGCATTAGAACAAAAAAAAATATTTAGTGATAGTCAATTAGTATAGCAATGCTGCTTCAGACTTGAATCGTGCATGAAAACTGTTATGCACATTTCATTCCGTTTTTGTTGGTTAAGAAGAACAATGACACATAATAAATTATTATATAATGCACCTGTTATGATGCAAGTATTTAGGAGTACACAATGCTTCTCCAAGAAAAAAAGAACCGATCATGAATAATATGTTCATCCACAACATACAATGATTCATTCCACAACATACAGTACATACAACAGTACTTCAGCGTACTCGTAAAGGTTGATAGTAAGGCATCAAATTTAAAAATCCTTCATCTAGCTAGAAATGGGCCTTATTCATATATAAATTGCTATATAACCAAGAATCACCTTTTTCCATTTCCAAAAAGTCCATTATGCAGATGTTCCACATTTTGGTCCATCCTCCAGCTGCAGTTGCTGAACATGTTGGGTTATATATATATATATATATATATTTTATTTCTAATGGTAGATTATAAACAGTTACAGAACAATGAAAAATAAAAAAGAACAGAGAAAACAACAAAGCATGCTGCAACAGAGTTCATTACTGTAACATATCTCTTGCCTCCCAATATCGCTCGGCGAGAAAAGTCTTGCTCAGAGCAGGACACTGCAGTAGATGCGTGGAATCCATAGCCTCTCCAGAGCTGCACAGAGTGCATATCGGGGAAGGAACAATTTTGAGTCTGTAAAGGTGTTTACGCAGGCAGTCATGTCCAGTGGCTAGTCAGAAATGAGCGGCTGCTCTACGCCTTGGAACATTACATAGATTTGGGATGGCATTCTTCCAGGACTTTTGGGAAACACGGTTATAGAGGTCTTCTTGAGAGAGGACTTTAATTGATTTTTTGATGAGATTTTTGATAGAGTGGAAGAGTATAGGACGAGATATTTTTTGTGTGATTAAAGCCCCCCTTTTAGCCAGGAAGTCGGCTTTCTCATTGCTCTGGAACAGGGTTTTATATAGATATCTCCATAATGTTATAAAAGCAAAGGTCTTGACCGTCTCTTTAAATTATAGATATGCCTGATTGTTATCATACGACTTAAGATGAAAAGTTTACGTAGGACACGAATAGGTATTATGTAAATTTTTCAATTGCAGTTACATCATACACCATAATTAATTTTGCTTATTTCAAATACGCCTCCATTAATGTTTTTGTACCCGAATTTTGTGCTGTGTGAATGTTATGGATATACATTTTATGGAATTATCTTTAGTAAGGACTTATAGCGTTGAGATAATGAACTAATTGTTTTATGCCATTCAAAATCCTGTACCACGGTGCATATTAACTTGCAAATTACATATCTCACCGATTCATAGATTTTTTTTATATATTGCTTTACTTTTGCACCGATCTTTTGAAACATCCTGTACTTTAATTTTAATATATTTTTGTCATCAAACAATGAAAGAAACTACCAGCATTGGAGAATTTCATGTATTGTAGAGAACTTTACTAAACTGGAAATGAATTTTAACTGTTAATAAGACAAAACAACTTTAGCAAATTTATGACAGTCAGTAATTGTTACAATGAAATCCCAGTGGTTTCAGATCTCTATGAAAATTAATTTATGTTTACCTACAGAAACATAATGACTCAAAAAAAAAAAAAATCTGAACTTGTTATCATACGATTACGAGACAGATGTAGACATAAAACGCTTTTTCAACATCATGTGTGAACTGTAGTTCTCGATTAATAAATATTCGTATGTATTTTAAAAATATAATTCTTCCGAACTTCAAAATGCACTGTGATTCAAATGAAAATGCCATTTAATGAAATAGACACATTCAAATGTTATTTAGCTGATGATGTACTGTAATAAAATAAATTTATTTCGAACAATACAATTGATTTAATATATTGTAAGCCTAATTAAAACTTAAAACATCAAAGATTTAATCTATAATTCCCTTTTCCTTAATTACTCAACACAACATCGAAAAATGAATTATATTATTATGAATTTGATTTTATAATTGAATTAAAGTCTAAAACTCACTTAATAAAGTCAATCTCTTTGATCTATAATAGTTTTCTGATTAATTTTATTAATGGATCGGTTAATTATTAGAGAAAACAACTTCACAAAGTAATTACGAGGATCTCAGGAATCGGGTTTATGTTTATATTAATTTTAACTTGATATTGAAGCTTACAAACACAAATGCAATTAAACTTAATGAATTCATTAATTAGTACATGCAAAGACAGCCTGAAATATTCCATTTCAGAGTTGGAGCTAACGTCATGGAAAACGTATTACAAGGCCGCCATAATATTCCTAGAAGTAGGTAATCAAGGCGGAACCCTAGAAGCCTGCAAGGCGAGAAAAGATTGCTTAGAAAGAACGTTTTATTGCGCCTGGCGTAATGACGGTTTAATACCTCTTGTTGGCGCCTACTTTTCTTGATTTCAAATTCGGCATTTCTGACATACAGACACGCTGATGGCATTATGACGATGTCAGGGAAAATGACTTTGCAAGCGTTTCTGTGTTTGGAGAGATTTTGGCGGCAACTTTCAGGAATTTTCTGCTCAAGAATAGAAGATAAGATTAATATTAAAGATATAAATATTTACGTGCTAGTACACTTTAGTTATTATGAATAAGCTTAAATAAACCAAAAAATGATTTGTATTTTAATAGGATTTTATTTGTATTTCAATGTTTTTTAACTAACAGAGAAATAGAATGGAGAAAATTTCGGGGGCAACGCTTAGGAAATTGGGAGCACTAGAACATTGCTGATGAGATATTTACTTTTTATCATGTGTAAATATGATACTGTCCTGGTTAGGGGTCCGTGATGTTATCCAAAAACGAAGGTTAAGCACATAAAATTCCATTACAAATTTTGGAGGAAAATGGTACTTTGGGCCCCTTAACTCTTGAAATGCTTCATGAATAACGTTAGTCTTAAGGAATTTTCTGAAGAATTTGGCTTTTGCTTGATAGTTTTGTAGTATGGTTTTGAATCACTTTTCATGTTTTGGGTTGGGATTTTAAACATTTGTATATCCAGTGGCTATAAGTACTAGTAGGGCTTTGATCAATTCCTTCTTTCTGAACTTTCATAGTTATCATTTTTGGCATTTTCCCATGCTTATTGAGCTGTATAATGCTTCTTATTGCATTTGGAATACTTCATTCTTCAGTTATGCCTAGAATTTTCAAACTTTGATATATTCTTTTGGCTTTTGAATGTGTTAACATCTCTTGTAGAATTTGGAACACTTCATTCTTCATTTACGATTACATTTATCTTACTTTTGTATATACTTTTAGAGATTCTTGAACAATTCTTTATTCATGAAGTTCTTGGTCTATTAAACATTGGCCAAATTCAATAGAATATAGCATTCTTGTAGTATTCCAATCAATTGTTTCATATATCTCTTGCATTATTAAACATTGGTATATTCCTGAGTTTATTCACCCGTTCTCGAATGTTCACACATGATAAGTTGAAATTTGTCGAGCAGATTTCAGCATTTTTTCTCTTATTGTTTTCTTTTTTCTTGTATGTATTTGACACTGTTTTGATTACGTAAGATTTTGTCATTTTCTCTTTCCATAGAAAATAAAATTTTTTTTTGGAAATTTCTACCTAATATAAAGGACAGTCTAAACTTTAAAATAATGTATATGTTGGTGTACGATTGGAATAAATTTGAATATTCAAAATATATATGTATAGTGAATGAGTTACCCTTCTATTTATCTATTCTTAGAGTTAAAAACTAATAACCCGTAATTGTCCAGAAAGGTTTACACCATTTAGAAATTTTCTACAAAATACTAAGGAAAAGACTAATATTAATGAAATATTTATAGGCTTGATGTGATATTATTAAATTTGAACGAATTATAAAAAGCTGTTGTATTTTAAAAGGATTATGATTTAAATAATTTGTCCAGGATTTCACAGTAAACAAAAGTAAAAATAATAATATTAGTAAACAAACATCTACATTTTAACAAGAAAATTGTGATGGTAAAATTCTTTGAAATATCGTTACCTTTATATTCATGCCTCCTACTTAATTAAAGTTAATTAAATTATATACACTTGAATTTTTTCGAGGCGCTATCTTTTAACCAGAGTGGGTGTTTTTCTGATATACCCACATGCGAAACAAATGTGAACCAGTTATCTTTAGAAAGACATGAAAATAGTGTTATAATGTAGTGGGGCCTCGTGGTTGGTGCAATGTTATTCAGTATGCAACTCAGTAATACTGCATCAACGTTAAAATTTTCCATATCATTCCTTATTTTTATAATTATCATTCCTTAATCTTGTAATAGATAACTGAGAGGCACTTATTATGAAAATAATATTGTCTATTTTTTAATAATTATTGAAATAATGCTATTTTTATTATATAAAAATTTTTAAAATAATATAATGATTAAAATAAAATAAAATAATATAATGATGAAATAATATAAAAAATTTTTCATCTGCTAATTTTATTGCAAAATATGTTTCATTTTTGGTCTAATGTCTTAGAAATTATGAAATGACATCTCTTTAAATTAACTTATAATATTGATATCATAGTAAAGAAATTATATTTTGGAAAAACTGCTGAAGAAATTTGATTTTTTAAGTAAAACAACTCATTGGTGGTTGATGCTTAAAAGAATTGAACGGGTTTATATTTACATCAATTTTTACGATTAAAGAAACATCCTATTAGTGAGGCTGGAAGCCTCGTGTTCCATATTGAATACCATGAAAGAGTAGATGGGATTAGTACCTATTGGAAAAATTTCCAATAGTAATAACCCCACAAAGCCGTGTCGTATTCGAATATTAAAAAGTCACATTAGGCAATCCATATGTCGATAAAACACACTGACGTACTGTCAAAATCATCAACGAGTCTCCAGGTTACAGAAAGTAGAGTATGTAATTCAACCATTCTAATGCTTTCATCACTTGTCAGCATACTTCATCTAAAATGCCAGAAGGATATCGAATATTCATCTATTCTCACGCTAGCGTGCGTGCTTTACTTCGGGCCACAAAAGGATCTAATTCAATTTAATAATATTTTTGTCCATATGTTATTCTACATTATGGTATGACACACTTCAATTTGAAAGCAGTATATAATACAGAATATCATGTGAACAAAAAGTTCTCAGGTCAACATTTAAATAATTGCTTGAGATCATAAAAGGAGTACAATTTTTATGCATCCCCAAAAATAGCACTTTGAGTTGGAATTATTATTTTCATGACATTTCTCTTGGCAATAACATCACACCCATAACTCAAATGATTCTTCTACATTTGTCACATAAAAAAACATTAATCTCAAAATCTACCAAAAAAAGAAAGAATGAATGGAAAGGAACAATTGAAACAACTCTGGCAAAGTCTCGCTAATAAACAAGCAAGTTGATAACCAAAAAATGAACCAAAAAATTTCATACATTTCTGAAAACAGTGGCACCCAAACTTGATGATGTTGCACGTTCTCAACAAAGCTCTACCCCTCAAACAATTTCCTTCTTCCAACACAATCCCTGGACACCATGTCACACAGAACGGAAAACAAAATAGCCCCAATTCCAAGAAACTTGTGTTCCAAAATACGTCACGCCCCGTTATTCCAAAGGCAGCAGCCGATAATTAAAGAAAAGCAGAGCGGATACCCTAAACAATTTTCTGTCACGGGCCATTCTCGCAGGACTGACGCGAGCGCCGCCTACTCACTGTTGTCGTGACCCCGCTGGTCCCTGGGTACAACACGCACGTGTCACTCTCGTGACAGTCGTGACAGTCTCGCGTGAGCCCTTTGTTTCCCAGGTCTTGCTCGTACTCCTGGAGGGAGTTGCTGCTGCTTCATTCCAGTGATTACAGTGACAATCTATCTTATCACTTACGCATGTGTAAACACGTAATACATTATCAGGGTTCGTTTTCGGGTAGATTATGCCCGATTAATGATATTTTTGGTGGTTAACTAATTTAATTTGATTTTCATTTGATACACAGAATTAAATGGTGCGTGATCTTTATTTGTTCCTGTTGAAAATGAACACTGTTTTCAATTAACATACATCAAAACAAATTAATTAATCATTTATTCAATTAAACTAGTAATAAAGAATAAGAAATAATTTATCATGAACAATAGCAACAAAAAGTTTTGATACTTATCTGGTCAATTGAGGCATTCAATTTTTAAATTAGATTTGTTGTCATAACATATGGAAGTGAAATGTAAATTTGAGAAATGATATAAGTAAAAATAATCTATAAAAAATCTTTAGATCAATACATTTTTAATATAATATTTAGACTGCATATTTGAAATATTATTAAAATTAAGCCTAAATTTAGATTATTTCTATCTCAATTTATTAAAATCACATAATAATTTCCCAATTTCACTTGAAATAGTACACTTCATTACTTAAAAAGATAATAATTATTATTACTTCAATTAAAAAAAATAACCTGGTTTACCAAATATTTTCCAAAGAAGAAATTAATGATAAAGAATGATATTGTTAAAAATAAACTAAAACTAAGTTTTTGATATAAACTTTAGTTTATATAATCAACTATTATATAATGCATATTTTTAAAACAATGTCGATTTAGTTAATATATAAAAAAAATAAGTAGCATATAAAACATAAAAGTTAACATATAGAAAACAAATTCCAAAGGATTTTAAATAAAATTAAATAAAGCATTAAATTAAAATACCTGATATTTACTGATTTTAATTCACTTTTGCCACTGGTAAAGCTATCTACATTTCCAAGACAGGCACTTTATACACTAAAAATTGATTTTCCAGCAGTCTGAGTATTCCTGTAAGAAAACAGATTTACAGTTCATTGTAAAATAATACGAACACAAGCAATCTATAAAGGAAAGGAAAAAAAAAAGCTACTTCCTTATTTTAGCAATAGCACAGGTGAATTTCATCAAAGTATAGGATTTATTTAGATTGTTCCAAAAATTAATTATGTGCGTTGTTTATTTTGAATATATTCTTATGTCTAACAAGTAGTGGAAATTTTCTCCTATTTTAAAAATCTGCACCAATTCAATGGAGAAAGTTAATTGCTTTTTAGTTTAAAAATGAACATTTTTGTTTTACCTAAAAATGGTTACAGTTGCGCTTTTATGTTTGAATATTATTATTCAAACATATGCATTCAAAATTAATTTATTTGAAATAAAGTTAGGTGATTTAATTTGCCATGAAAAATAACATTCGGAATAGTTGTGTTTGAAAAAAAAAAAAAAATCCTTTTTGATGCAATAAATAACATCGTATTTATTCAATTGTTTCTTTTTATTTTATTGAACTACATATAAAAATCTATATGAATAACTTTTTTTATCATTAAATATTTAATTTTCCGATAACAGTTATAAGTTATTTATTCAGTCATGTAAGAGATAAAAACATGAATTCCCAATGATAAATGTCACCAATAAATTTTTTTTCAAAAATCTAGAAAGAATTCACAATTTTCTATAAAAATATATCAATCAAGTATACTCGTTTCATATTATTTTATTTTAATTTTTAAACAAGAATTTGTCTGAAATGTAAAAAATATTATTGATTGGTTAAAATTGGTTTTAAAAAATCTACTAAGTTGTATACTAATAAGAAATATTTAAACAAAAATTGAGGTTTATGATTAAAAAAAATTTTTTTTCATGTATGTATACCATATATGAGAACGAAACAAAATATTGTCTACATTGTCTTTGACGTTAAATCTTAACGATAAACCTAATGACAACGATTTAAGCAAAAATCAATCTATATAATGGAAGTTTTATATTAACTTTCATACATATATTCCAGACATTAGACAGTAAACAAAATAAGAGAGTGTTTTGCATGCAGTTTTCGTGAACTATATATCTAATGACAAAAATTTTAATAATAGAGGTTTTTAATGAAAATTTTATACTTTTCTTGTATATACACCACATATGAGAAACAAATAAGATTTTTATACAATTTATTTTTTTTATACAATTCCTAACGATAATGATTTAAACAAGTATTTAAAGGAGTTTTTTAATATTATTTCCTGTATATACATCCCATATTATAATGAAAGCAAAAAAAAAAAAAGACAGCTTTTCCAAGCAGTTTCAGTGTCATTAAATCTTAAAAACAAGTAATATATAAAAAAATTTTTTTAAGTCAATTCCTACTTATTTTTCACTCTATTGCAGAAAGTCCTTTATAAATAATTTTCATTCGTTTTTTAAGTCTATTTGGCGCCATCTATTGGTAGATATATGCAACGTAAATCGAAAAAAAAAAATTAATGAATTAAATTTAATTACTGAATTAATATTTGAAAAATCTGTATTAACATACAGTGTTATCCACTACAAGTTAAAAAAAATGTATTTGAACGTGAGTGGATGAATAAAACGTATTTTATGAACGATTGAAAATTTGAACAAGATATATATAGGGAGAGTGTGAGCTAATAGAAGGAATTGAATAAATATGCTGGTTTGGAGAGCTTAATTCAATAAATGCACGTATAATGAAGGATGATATTTAAAACTTAATGTTAGTGACATTTATATTAAAATATTCTTTCGTGTATATAGATATCATATTATAACAAAAACAAAAAAGAGGGATTTTGCATGCAGTTTCAGTGGCCTTAAATCCTAAAAACAAATATGCTAGCTTGGAATGCTTAATTCAATAAACACATGCGCAAATGAAGGAGGAGAATTAAAATTTAACATTAGTGTCACGCTAAAGGTACCCAAAAGTTTGTCTAATATATTTAACTCAAAACTGAATGTTTTGAATCTTTTTCAATAAGCCATACATGATTTTCCTGTTTCATAAAACGTGTATCTACGCTTTTTAACTCTCTAAAATAAAAATGCTTGTCTGGAGTGTTGAATTCAATAAATGCATGCTCACTGAAGGATGAGATTTAAAATTTAACGTTAGTGCCACAATAATTTTATCCAAAAATTTGTCTAATTTATTTAACCTTTACCAACTTAAAACTGAATGTTGTTTTAAAATTTTTTTAATAAGCCATATATGATTTTCCTGTTTTATAAAACATGCGAACATGTATCTACGCCTTTTAATTCTCTTAAATAAAAATGCTAGTTTGCTAAACGCTAATTTCAATGCATTGCTCACTGAATGATGAGATTTAAAATTTAACGTTAGTGCCACAATAATTTTATCCAAAAATTTGTCTAATATATTTAACTTTTACCAACGTAAAGCTTAATCCTGTATTGAAATATTTTTTAATAAGCTCATATATGATACCATATACGATCATGTATCTGCTTTTTAACTCTGCAAATGTAAAACGAGACATACCGATCTTCCTTCTCTTATACCCTCCGTCATAAAACAGCTATTTTCTGCACTGCCATGGAGCTTTAAGAAACCGAACCAAGAAAAAAAAATATTCCAAACTTCCTTTTTCAAGGCAATGTCAAAACTTATACCTAAGATCTCCAGCTCCTAAGGGAGCAATTCATTACAGATCTTCATTCCTATTTATGACATCAAACATATAAGTAAGGGGAGCGCTCCCCTCCTTGGATAATGCCTCCCCTAAAATCAAGAACGACGATTTCCAACAAACAAAAGACATAATCGAAGGCATTAATGCTGATACAAAAAGGGAAAAATGGACCCTTTCAAAAGCGACTGTTCCCCCCCATTCCTTCGTCTCTTTTACCAGAACGTGCTTCTTGTTTAAATTGCCAAGTTTCAAAAGTCATGCATCTGTGTTCTTTTATTCCGGAGAACGTGACTGTACGGTGGAACGCATACTCCACACGTCTTTCCCTTGCTTTACCAATTAGATACAGCCATATGTATTGAATGGATGGGCTAGAAAAAATAAGAAAGAGCTGTTCAACGTTTAGCTGCTGTTGTTGTTGCAGTAAAGCCTAGAAAATTGGTTTGTAATTTTATTTTCCGAAATGCAATTTTAGAATGTAGAATGCGAAAAAAGATGGGGATCTACTAAGACGTTGTAATGGGTTGAGGTAGGTTTCGAAAAATTACTTTGTGACGATAGAAAAGGGGCAAAAAACAACGTATGGGTTCAGTGATGCTATAAGCAATTTTAATTTGTTTTGATTTTTGAATTATTCTAGCTAATTTGTTACTCTTCTTCAATTTGTAATCCTTATCACTAATAGGCTAATTTTTTAAAACGTTTGTCTTTAATCTTAAATAAAAACGTATACTTTTAAGGGTTTTCTTTTGAACAAAAAGAGGTGAACGAAATGTTTATGTATGTTATTTAAATATTTCAATAATTTGAATGAATCTTTTCGACATTGAAACAGCTAGTCTTCTTTATTCATATTTTTAAAAATGCCAGATAGATCATTGAAATACTTGCTTTTTTAATAGAGTATAAATTAAGTAAGTGTATTTGAGATAAAGCCCAATAATTTTATATTTTTTCACAACGAGCAAATGAAAGTTAGCCAACAAAAATATACATAAAGATCAACCATAATGTTTTCAATATAGCGACCGACACGACAGAAATCCGATTCAAAGCGGCCTGATGGCTAATTGGCTAGCTCTCTGTCCTTTGTTACCACAGACTTCAGGTTGGAACTTGGCGTGGAATCCTGGCGGTGGCATCAATGTTTGTGAGTGGTTCAGGATCCACAATAAACTGTAGGTCTCGGTCTATTTAGCCTAAAGTGTACAAAAAAGGACCATAGAGTGACAAACCGAATTCGATTCAAATCAACAAACCTTACAAAAAAAACCCCTCGTTTGTTCGTTTTATGTCTTTTTTAAAGAAAAATATCTGTATTATGTGCTGATAACAATCATGTGCTGGACTTTATTAGGTGTAATCATGTTTATATTATGCGTTGATATTAAAATGGGATACACGTTTCGCAAAGTTTAAGTAGGGTTTATTTTTATAGAAAAGTCCGTTGTATTTTTATTTAAGTTAAAATAGACATTTTTGGTAGAAAATTTTGGTCGAAAAGACATCTTTTAGAATTATCATTACATTTAATTTCTCAAAAGCTTGAAATTATCAGTTAGCTCAATTGATTTCATCAGGAACACTATCAAAAATGCATACATTTATTTATATTTTTGAAATAATTTGAGAGGGGCCTAATGTTTTACATTAAAGACAATTAATCATTTGTCAATGTTTTTAAGATTCTATTCAGCATAATAACATTGCTTTAAAAAATGGCACCTTTCGACCTGATTAAGAAAAGGAACTAAAAATACTTAAGATATCATGAAAAAATTATTTAATAAATTCAATATATTTAAAAAAAATTGTTAAGTGGCAATATGTCCTAAATGTATGAAATTTTACAGTTAATTTAATATGAATTGGTTCATATGGGATTATTTTTTTTATATATATTGTTTATGCGTGAATTGTTACTGTTAAAATATAAACTATAGGTTAATTGATTTTTAACTTAAAGACGTTGTCCCTGAATAAAATTCTTCGTTGAAACAAATGAATATTTAAGTGATTAAAATGACATTGTTTTCTAATCAGAAATGATTCGCAGTCTTGTAATCCCTTGTAATTCCTTAGTTTAAATATTCAAATAAATTAATGTTTAAGGGATTTAAGGTAATGCAGGTTAAGAGCAAATGTGTCAGATACGAAGAAAATGTTATCAAAATAAATTTTTTAAAATTTGAATAAAGATACTGAAAACAGTAATATCTAGTTTTTAATTTAAGACTTATAAATGTTGAACAAAATTTTTACTTTATGAAATGAATTCTTTAAATTACTACAAAAAGTCAAAAGATATAAGGTGATTTAGAAAGAATCTTTTTAATTAAAAAAATCATCAAAAAATAAGAACAAATAATAAGTTTTTTATTCAATAAAAGATCTTTTCAAACCAAAGTTTTATTTTATGATTACATTATTTCAATGTACGCATTCAACACATCGAGTCGGATTTTTTTCATGTTCTAGATACCTTTTAACTTGAAAACATTATTTCCTTGTTACAGTTCGTGACATCGAAGAATTGAAAAATTCAGATAAATTAATTGAAAAAAAAACCGACAAATTAATTGAAAAAAATTAATTAAAACTTAATGAGTTAAAGTGGCTATCGATAGCGTCGTTTCTTAATTGTTCCACGGTACCTGCGATAAAAATCTTTTTAACTTCTTGATGATGGCTCTGTAATTCAGTATTTTAGCTCATCAACAAGCAGCAAACTGGATATGTTGCTTTTGACTAAGGGTACATATTAGAGATGGGAAAAACCGTTAATTTTCGTTAACGGTTTTAACCATTAATGCTAATATAGATTAATGGTTAATTTTAATCCTTAATCTATATTAAGGATTAAAATAACACTCCGTAATTATTTAATGCGTAGTCATGTTATATACATAAATATTATACAACCAACAGCACTAATTTCAATTGTAACATAGAGAGATCCGAGGGTAATTCTACGTTTTTGTGTCATGTTTTTTGGATCCAACAATTGCCCTAAATTTTCCTTTATCTGTAGAAAATTAAATTTTCTAATTTAATATGCTAAACTAACATTATTAAATAAGCATACTTTGATTCAGCTTCTTTTCTAAATATTTTATATTAAAACAGATATTATTTTTAGAGATTTGTTGTTAAAATTTTTAAATCATAATGAATATGTTGACCAATAAATAAAATAAAAGATTTATTTATAAAGATAAAAATATCATATAAATTATTTAAAAAATGTTGATGAAACAAATAGGGTTTTTGAATACTTATGTGAATTTTTTTATACTTACATATTAACTATTTTTAAATGCATTTCTGAAAAGGGGGCAACTATAAATTTATGGGTAAAAAATAATCTGTTGATCAATCTGTAAAATATATTCTCGGTTATAAATAACACTCTTTTAGAATAAATTTTTCTTGTCCAATATTTCTTCATATATAACAAATAAATAAGATTCATCATTCTTTATTTCAACAAGTTTTGTTGATAAAAAAAAGTAACAAAATGGATGAATTACAATTAAGAAAAAATATGTCTATTATTTAATATTATTATATGATATTATCACCATATATCATATCCTTAAGAGATTACAGCAATCTTATTTGCAAAATAATTAATCTAATGCGTATTTATAATTTAATCACTCAAAAGCAATTGAAAATAATAAAATACAAAAAAGGCCAGAGAAAAAATAAATAAATAGTAGCTATAAATCGATAGAAATCTTCAACAGGAATGGTTTATTCTTTAAATTTGGTAAACTTATGAGTTATTAAAAAAATAACGCAGCAGCTAGGGCGAGAATTTAGTTTAATTGGAGTTAAATTTAACACAATTCTGGGTAATACTCTAAATAACCTTTTTCAGTCAAATATTTGAATTTTTTAAACAGATGTTACAATCAACTGCTAATATCAAATCCTTGTTGATTCAACTGGCCTTAATCACCATCTATCACCTAAGTTGTGAAACACTGTTGACTATCTAAAATAACTTTC
>BPLQ01010500.1:0-64935 GCA_021605075.1 Caerostris darwini | reverse complement strand
CGTTAATTTTTCATTTCGTCAATTGGAATTGACCACTAATTCGTTAATGTAGTTAAATTAATAGTTACGTTAATATTTGTAAAATCCTAGTGTTTACATCAAAATGCTGTGAACATTATAAAAAATTAATGCATTTTCACAAAATGATTTCTTAAATTAATTTTTCCAAAGAATAAACATATTTTAAGGACTTGTGTACTTGCCTATTTTATATTTAAGCAATTCAAAATTAAAAAAAAAAAATTGGGATAGCTGAACATTCATAAATTTGATTTGAGTGAAGATTTTGGGTCCACGAACTTAAACAAATTCATTCATATATATGATTACTAATTAAAGGATGGATAATGATAATGTGTGATAATTACAAAAAACAAGGAGCAATGAATTTCACAAATAGACATTATTTGTGAAATTTTTTACGTAAATCTTGTATAATACTTATAGGTAACTTTATTAATGAATACGATTTTCAATATGTCTCTTCTGGAAAATTTATGTAGGAGATAAAAATGTTTATATATAATAATAAATATCTTGCGAAGCAGTCCACATAAAGAAAATTTCATAATGTTCTATGAAGGATTTAATGATTCCTATTTTATTGAAGTTATACTGCCTAAAATGGGACGTTGACATAATTTTAAAATAATAATATCATCATTTTTTGAGTCAAATTCCCTTTATTCATAATTATCATTTAATAAGCTGGACTGTATTTTTTAAGAATTTTATTACAAAGAAAAAAAGGAGTCGAATTTGTCATATATTTAGGGCATTTACATTTTATTAAAATTTAACACACAAACCTCGTGCCAAACGAACAAACAAACAAACAAACAACAACAAAATTTTAAATAATTCATTATATACAGTAAAATTTTAGTTCTTTCATTTCTATAGAGTGAATGTATTATTGTACACTTTCCATTATACTTTTGTTATTATGTTTAAAACGAGTTTCAAATATCAGTTTAAAATCAGTTATGAATTAATTTTAATTATTCCTTTAGAGAAACAAATACTAAGTATCATTTTTTAAAACATTGCTGAAAATTAACGTTTCAGATTATAATCTGACGAAGTGAACTCATAAAGGTTAACTGATTTCAAAAATAATGCATTAGTTTAATTAAAGTTAAGCTTTTCTGCAAGTGGTTGTATTTAGATTACCGAAAATAAATTTTTATGTTCGGGAATAATAAAGCAATTTATGTTTAAAAGATAGCTCCTAAACTTAATATAATATTAAGAAAAATTATTCGAAAATAATATGCATCACATTTTATTTCATATAAGACAGTTATTTTATTTATCCTTAAAAAATAATAAATTCTTCTTTTTCATTGACATAACAGCCCCATAGTGTGCCAGGCTAATCTGACTACTGGCAGATTTTAAGACATCTTTACTTTTTACAGGGCAGAGTTGTCAACCCTACGCAAAATGCTCTATGGCCATATTAGACAGGAACCTTAAATGGGATTCTGAACCACTACATATATCCATGGCACCTCCAGGACTCAAACCCGAAACCTGTAGGGCCACTAACAGGGCCCTTTATGAAATACTAATACTAGTTTATGAATACAAATATTATATATATTAAAATAATGACACATAAAATCAAATTCTTTCTTCACTGTCGCAACAGCCCCATGGCGGGTGAGGGCCATCTGCTTACTGGAAGATTTCGACACAGATGTTTAAATTTTATGGGGTAGGGTTGAAGGGCCATGTCCAAATATATATGGCCATATTAGACCGGAACCTACGGTTTAAAGTGGATTTCGAACCACTACAAACATCCATGGTACCGCGAGACAATCTGTGGCACCGCGCGCCAAAGAATTAATCACTCGACCACCAGACCCCAAATAAATAATAAATAGTACTATAAAATAAAAAATAAAATTTAAAATTTATCAGTGCATTTAGCACGCAGTTTTCAGAAGTATTCTATAAAAATTGAAAGTCTCTACATTAAATTGTGTCAGTTCAAAAATTTCTTTATCTCTCAAATAAAAGCTGATTTAAAAAAAGTTTACCTCTGCACAATACATAATGTGATTTAAAATATAAAATATTATTTTTTTTTTACTTTCAAAATTTTTGCTAGCATGCAACAACAATGGTAAGAATTACCCGAGCTCTACCAAACCACAATGGATGATGGGGCAGAGTAAAATATTTCCGCCCTAAAATAACGCAAATTCGAGGCCATAAATTTCAATCTGGAAAGGGTTTGCTACAACATAAGCCAATCTAACAAAGGCAAGCCAAAAACCCTCGTTTGTCTTTTCCGGATCGCCTGATTCGATATAAAATTTATATAGAGTGAAATGCAATAAACTATTTCTAATAAACGGAAGTTGTTTCCTGCAATCAGCAGAGATGGAGAGGTCGCCATCAATAATGCAGACTTTTCAAGAGCGGAATCCGAAAGAAGTTGTTTCATCTATCATTTTAAGTGGCGAAATGTGTGTCGGTGAAGACAGAAGAACAAAAAATATATCGAAGCATCTCATTGTGATAAAAACCTTCAACACCTTTTTGGTTTGTTTTTTTATCGATGGAACATGGCGTCTTTTTCTTCATTGTCTTAGTGAAACCTGCGTAACAAATAAAACAGAAATGTAACAGAAAAAGGAATTTACTATTTTGCGGATGTTTATACTTTTAAAAACAAAATGAAGAAAGAATGAATAGAATATAGAATTCTTAAATGTATTCAGTTATATACAAAAAATGTATAGAATTCTTAAATGTATTTAGTTATATACAAAGAATCAAAGGAAGTTGATTTCATAAAAGAATTTAAGCGGAAAACTCTACGTGAATGGAAATAGAGCACTAATATAATGACATACCAAATATACAAAGTTTCAGCATTCTTGTCCCCCCCTCCCCTCCGTATACTGTTTATCTATGTATAATAGGCAATTTGTTGAAATTATTAGAAAAATTATGGGAAGTTTGACATTTCGTATTTTATAGATGTTTTAAAACGCAAATCATAATTGGCTCTACAACCCCATGGTGGGTGAAGGCCGTCTGTCTATTTGCACGATCTGCCGATCTGCCAATTTCGAGACAGGAGATGTTTTCCTCTTTACGGAGTAGGATTGTAAAACTTACGCCCAACGCTCTATAGCCACATTAGACCGTTACATACGGGTAAAAGTGGATGCCGAACCACTACAAACATCCATAGCAATGCCGGCCCTGTTATTTTTTTTACTTTGCTTAATGATAGTTAATAATGATAATAATGAAGACAATATGTAATATCCAATCCATTTACCATTATTCTTTTAGTAATCCGAACCCGAAACCTATGGCACCGAGCTCCAATCACTCGGCCATGAGGCCCCAAATATAAAATAAATAGTGCTATAAAAAATAAAATTTTAAATTTAGCTGTGTTTTCAGTACGTAGTTTTTATAACTATTCTATGAAAACTGAAAGTCCAAACACTGAATCTGTTCTATAAATTGTTTCAGTTTAAAAAAAATTTCATTTTTATCACTAAAATAAAAACTGAGTTAAAATGTTTATCTCGGCACAATACATAACATGATTTAAAATATAAAACATTTTTTTATATCAAAAATTATTCACGAGCATGCAACAACAATGGTATCGAGCACTACTAAACCACAATGGATGATAGTATGGAGTAAAATATTTCCATCCTAAAATAACTCAGATTCGGGGCCATAAATTTCAATCTGAAAAGGTCTTCCTGCAACATAAGCCACTCTAACAAAGGCAAGCCAAAAACCCTCATTTGTCTTTTCCGGATCGCCTGATTCGATATAGAATTTATATAAAACGAGCTGTAATAAACTATTTCTAATAAACGGAAGTTGTTTCCTGCAATCAACAGAGATGGAGAGGTCGCCATCAATAATGCAGACTTTTCAAGAGAGGAATCCGAAAGAAGTTGCTTCATCTATCATTTTAAGTGGTGAAATATGTGTCGGTGAAGGCAGAAGAACAAAAAATATATCGAAGCATCCCACTGTGATAAAAACCTTCAACACCTTTCTGGGTTTTTTTTTATTGATGGAACATGGCGTCTTTTTCTTCATTGTCTTAGTGAAACCTGCGTAACATATGAAACAGAAATGTAACAGAAAAAAGAAATTTACTATTTTGTGGATGTTTGTACTTTTATAAAACAAAATGAAGACAGAAGTTTACTTCTATGCATGGAATTCTTAAATGTATTTAGTTATATACAAAGAATCAAAGGAAGTTGCCTTCATAAAAGAATTTAAGCGAAAAACTCTACGTGAATCGAAATAGAACACTAATATAATGATATACCAAATATACAAAGTTTCAACATTCTTGTCCCCCCCTCTCTATACTGTTTATCTATGTATAATAGGCAATTTGTTGAAATTATTAGAAAAATCATGGGAAGTTTGACATTTCGTGTTTTGTAGATGTTTAAAAACGCAACTCATCATTAGCTCTAAAGCCCCATGGTTGGGCCAAGCCCCATTCGTTAGCACGATCTACCTACGATTTCGAGACAGGGGATTTTTCTCTTGACGGGGTATAGTTGTCTGACCTATCGACTAAGCAGGGTATAGTTGTTGAATATATCGAAGCATCCCATTGTGATAAAAACCTTCAACACCTTTCTGGTACGTTTTTTTTGTTTTTGTTTTTATCGATGGAACATGGCGCCTTTTTCTTCAGTCTTAGTGAACACTACGTACAAATTATCAGAAAAAAGGAAATTACTATTTTGTGGACGTTTATACTTTAAAAAAAATGAACAAAGAAATTTAGTTCTATGTACAGAATTCTTAAATGTATTTAGTAATATAAAAAGAATTAAAGGAAGTTGCCTTCATAAAAGAAATTAAGCAAAAAACTTTATGTGAGTGAAAGTAAAGCAAAAATATTCCGACATACCAAATATACAAACTTTCACCATTAAAGAAATGAACTTAAAGAAATTCGTTCATATATTTGATTACTTGTTGAAGGATAGGTATAAGTGTGATAATGTCAAAAACCAAGAAATTTGACAATTATTTGTGAAATCTTATATAATATCTTTTTCATTGACACAACAGCCCAATTGTGCACCAAGACCGTCTGCCTGCTTGCATGTTTCGAGACAGGAGATGTTTCTTTTTATGGGGTAAGGTTGTCAGTCGATCTATAGCCATATTAGACCGGGACCTATGGATTAAAGTGGATTCTGAATCACTACAAATAATCATCCATGGGACCGCCGGGACTCGAATCCTGAACCTGTGGCACAGAGCGCCAGTCACTCGGCCATCATGCCCTAAATAAATAATAAATAGTTCTACAAAAAAAAATTAATTTAGCAATTTTAAGACTACTAGTGACTACTACTGACGACTACTTTTATCTCTTGAAAAGTCACACTAGTAGACTTAGTTTTTATAACTATTCGATGAAAATTAAAAGTCTCTCTATAAATTGTTTCAGTTTAAAAATTTCCTCTTTATCTCTAAAATAAAAACTGATTTAATATGTTTATCTCGCTACAATACATAACATGATTTAAAATATAAAAACATTATTTTTTTTCATCCAAAAATTTTCGCGTAGCATGCAACAACAATGCTACGAATGACCCAAGCTCTACTAAACTACAATGAATGATAGTGGAAGAGTAAAATATTTCCACCCTAAAATAACGCAAATTCGGGGTCATAAATTTCAATCTGAAAAGGGTTTCCTCCAACATAAGCCAATCCAACAAAGGCAAGCCAGAAACCCTCGTTTGTCTTTTCCGGATCGCCTGATTCGATATAAAATTTATATAAAGCGAAATGCAATAAACCATTTTCATCGCGGTTCTAATAAACGGAAGTTGTTTCCTGCAATCAGCAGAGATGGAGAGGTCGCCATCAATAATTCAGACTTTTGAAGAGAGGAATACGAAAGAAGTTGTTTCATCCATCATTTTAAGTGGCAAAATCTGTGTCGGTAAGAGCAGGAGAACAAAAAATATATCGAAGCATCCCACTGTGATAAAAACCTTCAACACCTGTTCGTTTTTTGGTTTTTTTTTTATCGATGGAACATGGTGTCTTCTTCTCCACCGGAAACCTGCGTAACAAATTATCAGAAAAAAAGGTATTTAATATTTTGGTACTATTTACTATTACTATTTTCATTTTGTTTTTTACTTTTAAAAAACAAAATGAACTAAAAAATTTAGCTCTATGTATAAAATTCTTAAATATATTTAGAAAATATACAAAGAATTAAAGGAAGTTGCCAACGTAAAAGAAATTAAGAAAAAAAATTTTATGTGAATGAAAATAAAGCACAAATATTCCGACATACCAAATATACAAACTTTCAACATTAAAGAAATGAACATAAAGAAATTCGTTTATATATGTGATTGCTTGTTCAAGGATGGATATAGGTGCGATAATGACAAAAACCAAGAAATTTCACAAATTGACATCTATTTGTGAAATCTTATATAATATCTTCTTCAATGAAGCAACAGTCCATTGATGAGCCAAGACCGTCTGCCTACGCGCATATTTTGAGATAGGAGATATTTTCTATTTACGGGGTAAGGTTGTCATTCCTACGTCCGACGCTCTATAGTCATATTAGACCGGGATCTACGGTTTATAGTGGATTCCGAACCACTACAAACATCTAACCAGAAACCAGTGGTACCAGGCGCCAGTCACTCGGCCATCAGGCTCCAAATAAATACTAAATAGCACTATAAAATAAAAAAACAAAAGTTTAAATTTAGCAGTGTTTTCAGTACGCAGTTTTTAGAACTATTCTTTAAAAATAAAAAGTCTGTGCCCTAAATCTGTTCTATCAATTGTTTCAGTTTTAAAATTTCATCTTTATCTCTAAAATAAAAATTGATTTAAAATATTTATCGCGGCATACTACATAACATGATTTAAAATATGAAACATTATTTTTTTTCATCCACAATTTTCTAGAGCATGCAACAACAATGGCACGAATGACCCAAGCTCTACTAAAACACAATGGATGTTAGTGCAAGAGTAAAATATTTCCACCCTAAAATAACGCAAATTCGAAGCCATAAATTTCAATCTGAAAAGGGTTTCCTCCAACGCAAGCCACTCTAACAAAGGCAAGCCAAAAAGCCTCGTTTGTCTTTTCCGGATCGCCTGATTCGATATAAAATTTATATAAATCGAAATGCAATAAACTATTTCTAATAAACGGAAGTTGTTTCCTGCAATCAGCTGAGATGGAGAGGTCACCATCAATAATGCAGACTTTTCAAGAGAGGAATCCGAAAGAAGTTGTTTCATCTATCATTTTAAGTGGCGAAATCTTTGTCGGTGAAGGCAGAAGAACAAAAAATATATCGAAGCATCCCATTTTGATAAAAACCTTCGACACATTTCTGGTTTTTTTTATTTCATAGATGGAACATTGTGTGTATTTCTTCATCGTCTTAGTGAAAGCTGTGTAACAAATTATGAGAAAAAAAAAAAGGAATTTACTAGTTTATAGATGTTTAGTAATAGACAAAGAATTAAAGTAAGTTGCATTTATAAAAGAATTTTGGGCCTGAATGGTAGAGTGTCTAGTGCTCTGGCGCTCGGTGCCGCATGTTTCGGGTTCGAGTCAGTGCGATGCAATGAATGTTTGTAGTTGTTCGGAATTCACTTTAAACCGTAGGTTCCGGTCTGACATGAGTGTAAGAGCGTCACGGAGCCAATAGTTTAACATGAATTCCGAATCCCTCACAAACATCCTTGCAACCATCAGAATTCGAACCTGAACCATGTGGTACTAAAGGCCAGAACGCTAGTCATTTGGCCATAGAGATCACTCCAGAAGTTTCGTACAATCAGTAGTTCGCGTGGAGCACTTTGGAGAACTATGATTTAGACAATGAAAACGAATTAAGATATTTAATTTCTATCAATTTTTAACTGTTATAATGTACAAAGCAGAATTCAAGAAACTCTACAATTTGCATAAATGCGGAAAAATCTATGTTAGTAGGGAAAAATAGATAAGAATCTTCAAATTTTTCGCACAAATTTAGTGAAACTTTTAGATAGATTATGACATAAAAATAAATTTAGTATTTTGTAGCCTTTTATATCCATATATCTTTTCCGAACAACCAAAATGAATAAATAAATTTCAGTGCCATATAAAACTCTTAATTACTGTTAATAGCATACAAAGAATTTAATAAAACTGGAATGGAACGTATGCCGATGAAGACAGAATAAAAATGTAATAAAGAATGACATCGAGAAACTGAAATATTGAAAACCTTTAATCGATATAATATTACTTCCTTTTCTTCGCAATCTTGGCAAAACTAATGTAAGAAATAACGGAAAAGGAGGTTGTATTATTTTGTGGATACTTATATTTTAAATAAACCAAAATGGTTAAAGAAATTTTTATTTCAATGTATTCGGTAATATATAGCGAAATAAATGAACTTGGATTCAGTAAAGAATGTAAGCTAAAATATGTGAGGGAGAAGTGGTGCTAAAAGTAGGAAAAAGGAAGTAGAACCCAAACACACTCTTACATAACATTGACAGAGTACAAGCAACATTTAATTTTCCTTGATGTTGAAAGATATATCATATTATCTTTTCTTAACCCTTTTGTTAGAAATTGTTAAATAAATCATGGAAAAAAGGAAGATTTAGTATTTTGTAAATGTTTATATTTTTATATTTTTTACACAATGAAAGCATATGACGACATTTTATTTCTATTAATAATTTTCAATAGTTTTCATAAAATACAAAAAACGATTTTAGGAAACTTGCTTTTTGAATAGATTTGAAAACATCTATGTCAATAAAATCAGAAAAAAAATTAAATAAGAACCTTCAATTTTTTTTTTATTCAAACTTATTGATTAAACTTATGGATAAATTATAGAGAAACTAGATATTTGATATTCTATGAATGTTTATTTCCTTACATTTTTCACTCAAAACCAAATTGGACCAAAAAGTTCTATTTTGTAGCATTTTTTTTTCACGGGAAGAGTTTTGGCATTTCATTCCCAGGATAGAGAAATGTATATTCTTTGACAAGTACGTAATAACGACATATCACTCAAATTTGATAGCAGATAAGTAGTGTTGTGAATAGTTATATTACAGGAAATTGGTGTTTTGTACTAATGAGAACAACCTGTCACTCAAATCGGATATTTAGTGTCATGGATAATGAGACCTTATGAAATAAGCGATTGTATGTTCGACTTTCGCAGGTCGAAACAATTACAGATTGAATATAGGGACTACACTATGAGTTGTTGCATCTTGATTGGGAGTAGACCATGGGCTGAGAAAATGTCTACTCCAAAGAGAAGTAAGGGATGCTGACCCTTTACCCTCTTGACGGATTTTCTTAAAGGGAGGTTTTTGAAGGGAGGTTTTATAATTCTGAAGAGAGTCGATAAGAAATGTCCTTTTCTCTGAAGGAGACTGAATAGGCTAGAATTTCCGCCTGTTTTTAAAGTGAGCTCCTTGTGGTTTCGTGTATCATGACGTGTGATAATTAAGCAGCAGACAACGTATTTTGAGATTCGACGTAGACTCGGGAACTCTGAAAATCTCCGATCATGGAGTGAACTGCACTTGCGAACTAAATTATCTTTAATTTTCCTTTTTTATGTAAATATAGTTCTATATATATATTTAATGTTTGTAACTAAAAATTGAAGTGTTACCATGAACCTGAAAATCATAACCCTGAACCCTCTTCTTGAAGCTGTTATAGGTAAGGCGTTAAAATTTCCATATGGAACTTATTTATACAACGAATTTAATAAATTTGGATGGAACAACGAATTAAAATGGAATCTAAGGTCAAAGAAAGTAGAAGGAAAAAAGTGAACACAGTATGACATTGATATACATAAATGTTGGACATCTTTCTAAAATACCAATTTTTAATCTATATAACGTGGCGCCATTTTGTACACTATCTTGGTGAAAAAAGTATAGAACAAATTATGGAAGCAAAAAAAATATTTGGTATTTTGTAGACGTTTAAAAATTTTCCTAGTTTTTGGATATTCTGAATAAAAAACAAATATACATTCATATATGGAGTTATTAAATAAATTCTAAATTCAAGAATTCCGTAAAGAATCTAAGTGGAAAAGTATATATATATATATTACAGGCATATTTGGTTAATGAATCGTTTCTGACATTTCTGAATGGAACTCTTTAATACAGATAACCACGAACAATTCCGTGACTAAATGAGTTGAAAAGAAACTATGCAATGTTTAATCAGTTAAGAAATCGCAATTAGTTGAATAATGGCCTCCTTGTCTCTGAGTTACTAGTTTATTTGTCATTAAACCTTTTAAGATATGTTTTCTCATTAGTTCCCAACTTTTTTTAAAAAAAGAATAAAGCAATTCATTTACGTCTTGACCATTATTAGCCGTTTCCAAATTGCAATGAATCACTCAGGACTTTTAGACAGAGCAAATAAATCATTCTTTCATCTCCACCATCCGTCACCGTGAAGTTTACTTCATCACAAAAGCACATAACGGGTTTGTGTTCAATCTTCATTTAAAAGTACGCTAACTTTAGTTCACTATTAATTTTCATTTGGGAGCCATTCGAACAACTTTGAACTGTGAGAGTTCCTCCTCCCTCAAACTTTGCCTTTTTTAATTTCAACCTCATCAGATTCGTAATTGTCAAAAGTGACATTTTTCTTGAAAGCCTAATTTTTATCTCCATTTTGGAAGGATATTAATAACAAAAGCACTTCAGTTTTTCGTTTCTTTTTTTGGTTTTCTGTAGAATATTCAAGTTATCGCGAAGCTTCGTGAAAAATATCATTCTTTGACTTAATTAATGTCAGTTACAGTTACAGTTAGCCATCACTTAAAAGGTCGAGTTCTGTGACAATGCGAGAGATAGAAAAGATTTCTTCTGGGGCATCTTGAAAAACAAAACAAAAAATATAAATATAAATAATAATTTCAGTTATATTGTTGACTGAATAAAAAACTAGGCTATTTTTTATAATTAAATATTAGCTTAAATTTTTAAAGCATAGCTTAGATATTTTTATAATTTATGCTGTGGGCATGACATAACTAACGAATATAAATTTAAGAAAAAAATGTTTTAAGTTTTCTTTTATTTCAAAATAGACACACCAGTGAAGAATATAAATATATATATATATATATATACTGGAATTAACTAAAGGCTTTGTACAGTAAAATTGACAAATAAGAAATGTGGTATTGTTAATTAATCTAATAAAATTTAAAAATGATTCATGTGTTTTGTATACAATGTTGTTATTTAATAAAAAATAATTTAAACAATTAATATAAAAAAAATTTTAAGTCAATTTTTACTTAGGTCAACAAAGAAAATTTTATTTTAGTTACTTTTTATTAAATAATTACAATTAATATAAATATGTATACACATATGATATAATCACAATATTAAATGGCAAAATAGAAAGCGAATTTATTTGCAATTTCCATTTTCCTTTCTATATATGGTATTGGACTATCATTTTTGTTTGTTACTATTTAATCGCTTTCTATTTTTTTTCGTTTATAATTTATGAAGCTGATGGGGATCTATAATTTCTCATTCTATCCATCTCTTGCAATGCTTCATTATTGCAAGGAACCTTTTCAGAGAGTTTCGAGCAGTCCAGTTCTTCAATTAATAGTCCATCTAATAATTTCACACGACTCAAAGTGACATAAATTTCTTCAATTTCATTTTTTGAGAAAAATTCTGCTTTCAGCGTAAACATAAATACCTAGGAAGCGCCTTTTTATGTTTACTCCTCCGTCGTGTCCGTCTCTTCTTTTCTCACCTCTTAAGTTCTCTTTTTCGATTCCTTCTATTAGCTCACACTCTCCCTATATATATATCTTGTTCAAATTTTCAATCGTTCATGAAATACTTTTTATTCCTCCACTCAAGTTCAAAGCAAGTTTTTTTTTTTGAACTTGTAGTGGATGACACTTGATGTTGATACAGGTTTTTCAAATATTAATTCACTAATTAAATTTAATGAATTAATTTTAGTTTTTTTTTAAGATTTAAGTTGCATATATCTACCAATAGATGGCGCCAGATAAACTTAAAAAAATGAATGAAAATTGTTTATAAAGGACTTTCTGCTTTATAGTGAAAAAAAAGAAAGGGATTGACTTAAAAAAAATTTGATTTTATATTACTTGCTAAGGTCCAATATACTTCGATTCGTTAGGCAAAACCTGCATTCAGAGCATTCAGATTATAATTAGTTTTAGGAGGTTTTGTAATCTGATACAGACAAAATTATCAGAGTGGCTTTTCAAAGGTCATGGGTTAATTGTTCTAGCGTTTCCTCCCACACAAACAATTCAATTCCTTTGCATCTAACCTTTTTTAGAGGTCAGGGGACAATTTTTTATGCACAAGAGGCATCTGGATAAATTCCGATTTTCCATCCATCTCTTAAATAGTGTCGCATACCCACGTGGGTACGCGACACTACCCCATACCCTATACCCCACCACCTGTAAAACAATCACTGACCACATGCATTTTACCGTTCGAAAAGTCGCCAATTAAATAGATCAAAGAGAGAAGTTACACATTTGATATTTTCGGTGAACAACAAATTTTTGCCATCTCTGGGGACAAGACAGTGATAACAGGAAACGGCCCTTCTATGATTTAATAGCTGATATGATTGAAAGTAGAAATAATCTCGTTACTACGATTTCTTCTAAACGTACATTAAATTGGGGGTGGTGAATGCAGAGTGGCTGGAACACTGACGCTCTGTACCACAGGTATCGGGTTCGAGTCTTCACTAATAAGTGGGAGTGGCCATGCGAGTTCAAGTCCAGGCAGTTTTGGGGGTTCGGAAACCACTTTAAACAGTAGGTTCCTGTCTAATAGGATCGTAAAGCGCTGTGGGGGTAGTGTTACTCGTGTCCGTAGCATATCTTCAAGCTATACGTGCTCCCTGGGTAGTGCTAAATGAGTAACAGGGATGATAAAAAACAGTAACAGGATAACAAAAATTACTGCCTCTGTGTTGCCAGCTGCATTAGAAAAAAACAATTCGTTACAATGAGTTAATTTCTGTTTGGTGCATCTTTTTTGCCATAGGGTGTGTTTTTGTAAAAAAAAAAAAGTGAAGAAGATAAATATATTTAATCATTAATTATTGGAAAGAAAACGAACATTTTTGTGAGAAGTAATTTAAAAATATATTCGTAAGTTTCCCATACAATTAGCTGAATTTTAAAAATTATGATCGATAAATCTACGAAATTATTAATGTTTGGGATTTTTTGTAACAGTTTCAAAATGCATTTTCCGCAATAAATGAATAAATCCAATTATCAATTTATAAGAAGATAGAATATATTGTAAAAGAAAATCTTAATGGATTTGGTAGACATGTGATGGATATCGAGAAAGAGTATGAAAAAAGAAAGTAATCTTTGTATAACTAGTTATTTTTATAAAATGCAGTATTTATTAAACAAACGTTTTGAAAAAAAATGAATAATCTAATTAAAAAGTGATAAGTTATATGTAGTCCCACTAAAAGATACCATATCTATTTGAAAATAATTGCTCATAGATGATAATTACCTAAAAATTGGTTCTCTTTTTTTCTTATAGTATGTCTAATTCTATTCGCTCTTGATTTCTTGATTCAAAGACAACACTAAATCCCGCTGCAATTTCTCCCCGGGCAACTTTGATTTTAATCTACTTGCACGAGATGAAGTAAATCTCTTAAGGTAATATTCCTAGATAGGAAAAACTGAAAAGAAATCAAGAAACTAGTCCAAAATCTTTGAGCGATTCCTACCTCTACCCTTTCTGTTCTAAAAGAACAGCACCCCTCGAAAACTTTATCAAGTAAGCAGTACCTACATACCTTCTGTCTTTTTGTTGATGGCAGGAAGGCTGTAAGTCGATTAGTTTTAGGTAGATTCTTGATGAGAAAATGACAGGGATTTTGAGGGCCTTGATTAACTTTGTTGTTCGAAATCACGATAGGCCACCCTCATCAATCAAGCTCAAGAAAAGAATGACGTCATCAGTCCTTTATTCTTCGTCCAATCCCCAAGAGAGGGCGGGGATTGGATCTGAGAGAAAGAGAACAAATTGAGAACGGGTTCGAATAAGAAAATTTTTTTTGTTTGTGTGTGTGTAAAAGAACTTGTGGGAATCGAATGCCTGCTAACTAGTAACTTTGAGTGATTGGAATTGGTATAGACAAACAACAAAAATGATTACAAATAGCAATCAAACAATATTGAAAACAAATATTTCCACTGTTAAATAAAAGCTTTGGATGATATAACATATAATTGCGAAAAGAGAGCAGAAATATTAAATAATATATTTAAAATATAATATTATATAATTTTTTTTTCATATTCGGGGGCTACATGACTGATTCCATGTTTAGAGAATATGAGATGATGACGAGAATATTGTTTTAAGAAAGAATTTAGGGGTAAGTGTTCTGTACTTGAGTATTAATTTATTATTATTTGTATTAACTTCTTGGCCTATACTGGAACTATAATGTCTTCAAGAAGTGGGCCACTTTTAGTTTCATGCGAACACTTTAATTTTTATTTACAAGAATTACATATATTTATATATATATCCAGAACTCCGTTTTCAAGAAGAAAATAAATGAAAAGTAAAGATAATTTGATTGACAAGTGCAATTTACTCCAAAGTCGGAGATTTTGAGTTCTCGAGTCTACGACGAATCTAATTTCCTGGTAGACTTTAACTATCTCCCACGGCGTGATACACGAAACCACCAGGGACTTACTTTGTAAACAGCCGAAAATTCCGATCTGTTCAGTCACTTTCAGAAAAAAAGACAACAACACTTCTATTCGATTCGTCTTAGAACTTTCTCTCTTCTTCAAAAAACCTCCTTTTAAGAAAATTCGTCAAGAGGGGGAGTGGGTCAGCTTCCCTCACTTCTCATTGGAGTCAAAATTTCATTAGCCCATGGTCTATCACCAATCCCGATGCAGCAACTTATCACGCAGTACATATCCCGTCTGTAATTATTTCATCCTGTGAAAGTTGAACAGACAATCGCTAACTTCATGTTGTCTCATTATCCATGACAGTAATTATGTGTTGTCATATTTGAGTGACAGGTTTTTCTCATTAGTACAAAACACTAATTGCATGTAACATAAATATCCATAACGCTACTTATCTGATGTCATATTTGAGTGATAGGTTATTATTATGTACTTGTTTAAGAATATACATTTCTCTCTCCTGGGAACGATATGCTAAAACTCTTGTGGGAAAAGTTCTACTGTATCATAAGGTAGAAATCCCTAAAAACTCATTCCGGTCAGCCTAACAATTGATGAAATATATTTTTTACACTATCACATTCGCCAAAGTGATGCTGATAGAACAGACTGTAACAGACGTCTCGAGACTGAATCTATAGTTGATTCGAATTCTGCACTTTGGTTCTGAACAATACACTGGAATTACTGAATGCAAATTTCTATTTCTCAAAAGATATACTAAGTGTTATTGTAACTAATCCTAAGTATCTAGCAGCTCGGTCGGACATTCCATGTGTCGTCTACTCATGGAGGGGAAATGGGTAGCTTCTGTTGTGATGAAGCATCCGCAGGTAGGCAACTGACTTGACCCCGAGTAAGCTGAAGAAGGAGGGCAGTGCCTTCTGGGAGGACCTTTGGAGGAACTGCCACACAATTTCGTATCGTACTATTTTTTCTAAGAAAAAGATTAATAGTCATAATTGATGATTCTGTATTAAAATATTCAATATTATATACATAGGGATTAACAATATAATGTGGAGGATTTGCATGAACTTTGTTATAATTTTTTTTTTTTTTGTTAAAGAATAATGTGAAAAAGTTAATGTAGGTACCAGACTATCTTGCTTTTGCATATCGTATTTGAGAAAACTCGGAAAACTCCCACCAGGTAGTCTGACCCACGAGGCAAGATGCTGAATATCACAAACACATCGAGTCTGCTCGTTTTTGAAACAGTGTCTACAACAAAAATGTCAGCGCATTGAACCGCAGGCCTTATGCTCACCAGCTATACATGTTACCATTCAGCCACGAATCGGGCTTTAGATATACTAAGTACACCAGGAAAGAAATAAAAAAAAGTGAACTTTATATTTATTTTCAAATTTTGCTTTGATCAAAAATTCTGAATAGAATGCCTTTCTATAAGTATAATTATCCTTATACTCAAAATTAATTGTCATTATACTTTTTAGTATAATGATAATTAGTTTTGAGTATAATGATAATTATATTTTTATTATTATATAATGATAATCGCACTTTTTCTGTCAAACTGAGCAAATTAAGTCATTTTAGTAAAATAGAAAATATTAAATCTTCATTAACATAAAAAAAAATTCTCACTATAATTCACAATTTCAATTTAAAATTATTTAATAATTGATTAATATTTAATTAATTGAATTATTTACTAAGTTTATTAATAAATAAAATGTATAATTTAAGGAATTATAAAACCCCATAATTAAGTAACTAAATCATCTACAAATGTGCACTAAGAAATTATAAAGAAATATATAAATCATAATGATAAATCCCAATATTTTGAATTAACAAAATTTAAATTTTTTAAAATTGCTTAACATAATTATAAAAAAATCTGTAATATTTATCAACTACATTATTTATTTTATAATATAAAATTTTCAATATCGCTTAACATCACCATTTGCATTTAATTTATACGAATTTACTAATATTTAGTTCTAGAAATTTATAAAAGCACATATTTACAAAATAAGCTTAAAAGATTTTTAAATTTTTAGCAATATTCCTTATATTACAATAAAGCTAACAATATAATAAATTAATTCTTTTTCTAAATTCATTGTAAATTATGAAAGCTTTCATATGTAAATTCTTTAGAGGCATAGCCTAATTTACGTGGCGTTATTTGTACAGCATTTTGAATTCGAATTCCATATACTAAATATAATTTTTACCTTTTGTAGATAGATATAGAAGCACCCGCTTCAATTTTTCTGTATTAAAACAGCGAGAGAGAATTTTAACAACAGACTACGTTCGTTATGCAGAACTTTGTCGACACTTCTCTGTAATATTTTTATATTAGTTCATATCTATCTAGTAGAGAATGCCTTTGTTCTACTTTAATTTGGCTGAATGTTATGTCTAGACGTATCACAAAGAAAAATCGTCTGCGAATTCAAGTTTCATAACTAATGCCAATTTTAAATGTCAGTATAGTCTGCGAACAAATGTATAAATTACAAACAAGGCATGGCAAATTAAAAGCGTAGATATATAATTAGTTTAATTATTAAGTTTCTTATTTTTATGACAATCCTAAAATTACATTAAATGATTTCAGAACATTCAGAAATAATTAATTTGGAGATAAATGCGCTAATAGGATTTTATGAATACAAAACAATAGAGTTTGATTCAGACAGTTCTATAAAAATATTTTCATACTTCATGAAATTGTACAGGTTCTTGAAAAATGAAGTAGGCAAAAGAAAATACGTTAGTAATGTGTGGTTTACTCGTAAGTATTCTATTTTTACTGGAACAGTTTGCAAATTTAATTATAACAATTTGGATGATAGTTAAAACCATAATTAAGAATTCTTATAAAATGATATTAAATTTATTAAAAAATTTATATTCAATTATATACTTATTCAGTTATACATAAAAATTTCTAATATACAGATTTTAAAATGCAATTTTTGTACACATTTTAAATTATAAAGAACCTTGAATTTTGAATATATTCATGGTTTTCACTAATTACGATTTCAAGTGGCAAATATTTCTCTGTTGTTATTTATTTTTAAAGATACCCTGGTTCGATGATACTTATATTTTAATAATAACTCTTTTTTATTTGACGTGCTTTAAAGGTAATGAAATTGATAAATTAATGATTAAATAAGCTTTTAAAAAAATTATTATGTAAGTTTTGCAAATAAAAATCTAATATACAGATACGCAGTTCTCATTGCTCTGTACTCTTCATATATAATATAGAAATGCATTGGCCAACTTTTATGGGCATGTTATTAGCCAACTTTTTTATATCATTATAGTGTATTAATTAAGCTTAATAGATATAAAAATTTGATACTTAGGCTTTGCAGATAAAAACCTAATATACAGATACGCAGTTCTCATTGTTTTGTATTCTTCATATCTTCTATTATATACAATTCCCGTGTCACGATGTTTGTTCGGGATGAACTCTGAAACTAACAATCCGATTTTAACCTTTTTTTTCCTTAAATGTGTGTTTTGTTCCAACTTGAGAGATAGGATAGTTTTTATACAGATTTTTTTTTATTTAAATGCAAAATCGACGATTTTCATATTTCGTCATTTGGCGCCATTGACGTCATTTGGCCCAACTAAAATTTGCGATTTCTCATTCGATGGACGTAATTTTGAAAGTACATTCAAAATACAAGGTCAGGTGTACCATAAGATCGGGTCGTTGATGCCAATACCTAACGAAAAGCCAAAATTTCTTCAAATTTATTTTATGGGCAGTCCTGAAGAACGTGTGACAACTCGATGTCAGTATAATTTTATCGAACAAGCAAGTACAAAGAGCTATTGTAGAATTGTTAGGAAATCTTTTAGAAAATCATAACCAACTTATTAAATTATTTAAGAATTTATTTATTTTGACGAAAGACACAAGAAATATTGTTCATCGCTTAGTTGTTAGATAAATGACAGTAATGATTATTAAAAATTAAATTAGGTACAATAATTATAAAACAGTGTTAAAAATCAACGTTATCTACCTCATTCATTAAATTAATAAAAATTAAATATTTTCTATTCGTTGAAGCTTAATTCGAACTTTTCATCATTCTTTACCAATCACTTCCTTAACAATACCAATTATAGTATCTAATAATTTAACGAAATACAAGAAAGCCACAGCAACGCGTGGCCGGGTTTGCTAGTATAATATAGAAATGCATTGGGCAACTTTTACAGCCAGATTTTAGCCATTTCTTTTGATATCATTATTTTTCTTATAAAAAGTTTTAAAAGTCGTTAAATATCTGAAATATAAAATTAATATACTTTTTACAATTTTGTGATTTGATGGCGAACTGGCTATCGCTCTGGATATTGATACCACAGGCGTCAGGTTCCAATCCTGGCGGTGGAATGGATGTTTGTTAGTGTTTCGGAATCCACGTTAACCTATAGGTTCCGGTCTAATTAGCGGAAGTGTGCAAGTAACCTTACAATTTAATATAGAAATAAGAGAGAAAAATTTCAGTTAAGAATAAATTAGAATTTAAAATAATAATAGTTAAATTTCATTTCAATAAAATATAGTTTAAATTTGGAAATCAATATTTTCGCGAACCAACATTTTTTTTAAGCCTAATTTTTATACATTCTGAAATTCCATGCAAAATATGTTTTTCTATGTACATCATTAACATTTTATACATAATTGATGCGAGATTTGAAACTTATTCATCAATTTTGTTTGTTGAAAACATAGACTGAATAAACAATTCGAAAAATAACTCTCTTTAATAATAAAATACGAGATAGTTAATATAACAGTTTCTATGGAAGTATTCCACTGTTTCCCCGAGAAACCTTTTCTTCGCTACAGCACTTCATCGGAAGAAACTAACCCAATTTGGCCGCGCTGTGCCGAGAAAAATCACAATGGCATATCTGTTTATCCTACGTCAGATCCCGGCCGGCGATGATAATAATTCCTCGCAAGTCATCTGGCTGCGCCCTATCCCTTTCAATCTGCGGGAAGGAGGACTCCGCTGATTAGCTAATGCGGCCGAAGAAGTGGAAAGATAATGGAGTTATTCGGTGCACCTTCCAGCCCCAGGTAGTGCGAGCTGACAGCTCGGTGGAACACAAGAAACAATTGGTTTTGTGAAAGGGACCAGTGGGCCGGGGCACATTTTTCAAGCATTTGTTCTCTTCTGAACAAATGTGATAAATATCTTTGAGGTTTCTATGTTGAGAACATCATGGGAAGTACAACGATTAAAGAAATTTCATTGATTATAAATTTAAAATCCTGGATTTTATACAGATATGTATTGAGTAACTTGAATAAGACAAGGTAAATCAGTTTTGGGTTTGAATGTTACAACGATTAAAGAAATTTCATGATTATAAATTTAAAATCCTGGATTTTTATACAATGTTAAAGAATAAGACAAGGTAATTGATTTTAAATTTAAATTAAAGAAATTTCATTGATTATAAATTTAAAATCCTTTTTATACAGATATAGGTTAAAAGCAAGTTTTTCAAGCAATTGCTTTTTGGAATTTCTGGACAAATGTGATAAATCTGTTTGTTTGTTGAGAACATCATGGGAGGTATAACAATTAAAGAAATGTTATCGGTTATAAACTTAAAATTCGCCAACGGCCGTACCATGCTGAATATACCGGTTCTCGTTATATTTAAAATCCTGGATTTTATACAGATATAAAGACATCATTTTGGGTTTGTATGTTGCGGTCACAACGATACTTGATTATAAATTTAAAATCCTGGATTTTTATACAGATATGTATTGACCACCTGGGGTAAATCAGTTTTGGGTGCCGTTGAGAACATCATGGGTACAACGATTAAAGAAATTTCATTGATTATAAATTTAAAATCCTGGATTTTATACAGATGTCTTGGCGCTCTGGCGCTCTGGCGCTTGGTGCCACAGGTTTCGGGTTCGAAAATCCCGGCGGTGCCATGGAAATGTTTGTGGTGGTTCGGAATCCACTTTAAGCCGTAGGTCCCAGTCTTCTATGACTGTAAGAGCGTCATCATGGGAAGCAAATTAAAGTCAGGCTTCTATTACGGGTGCTCCATCATTTTAACAGAAGCTGCTTCCTTCCCCTTCAACCATGAGTACATATTTCCTACAAATGCTCGTGGGCTTGCCAATTTCTGGACAAATGTGATAAATCTGTTTGTTATAAGTGGGATAAGAAACAACAACAACTTAAAATTCTGTATTCTGGAATTTATTCAGGAACATATTTAATCAGTTGGACAAAGCAGATTTTTCAAGCATTTGTTTCTTGGAAGTTCTGGACAAATGTAATAATCTGTTTGGGGTTTGTATGGTGAGAACGTTATGTGAAGTATAACGATTAAAGAAGTGTTATTGATTATAAATTTAAAATTCAGAAATTTATTCAGAAACATATTGAATCAGTTGTATAAGCTATATTTTTCAACCATTTGTGCCTTGAAAATTGTGGACAAACATGGTAAATCGAATCAGTTTTGGGTTTGAATGTAATGAATTTCGCGGTTTTAATGTTAAAGGTAATTGATTATAACCTTTTTTCTCTCTGAACCTTTTTTAACCCTCTGAATTTTACACAGAATGTAGTGGGTTAAAACAGATTTTTCAAGAAATTGCTTGGAATTTCTGGATAAATCTGATAAATCTTTTCGTTTGTTGAGAACATCATGGGAAGTATAACATTTAACGAAATGTTATTGGTTATAAATTTTAAATTCTGGACATTATTCAAATACCTATTAAATCAGTTGAATCAGATAGATTTTTCAAGAATTTGTGTCTTGGAAATTCTGCACAAACATGGTAAATCAGTTTTCGGTTTGAATGTTGTGAATTTAACCTTGATGTAACCTTGTAACCGTAATGTTAAAGAAATGTAAATGATTTTAAATTTAAATTCTCTGAATTTTATACAGATGCAGTAAGTTAAAGCAAATTTTTACCAGTAGGTTAAAGCAGATTTTTCAAGCTACTGTCTCTTTGAATTTCATGATAAATATGATAAATTTGTTTTGGGTTTGTATGGTGAGTCGTGCGAAGTATAACAATTAATGAAATGCTATTGGTTATAAATTTAAAATTCTGAATTGATTTTATTCAGTTACCTATTGTATCAGTGGTATAAGAGAGATTTTTCAATCATTTCTCTGAATTTTATACAGACTCATTTTGAACCAGTAGGTTAAAGCAGATTTTACAAGTAATTGTCTCTTAGAAATTTCTGGATAAATAGGACAAATATATTTGTGGTTTGTATGTTGAGAACATCGTGGGTAGTATAACGTTAAAGAAATGTTATTGATTACAAATTCAAAATTCTGGATTTTATTCAAATATATATTGAAACAGTTGAATAAGACAGATTCTTCAAGAATTGATCTCTTGGAAATTTTGGACAAACATGGCAAATCAAATCAGTTTTGGGTTTGAACGTTGTGAATTTCGTGGTAATAATGGCCGAGTGACAGCGATGTGGTGCCATAGGTTTCAGGTTCTAGCCCCGGCGATGCAATGGATGTTTGTAGGGGTTCGGAATCCACTTTAAACCATAGGACCCGGTCTAATATGACTGCAGAGGTTTGGGCGTAGGGCTGACAACCCTATCCCAAATAAAAAAACAAAAAAACACCCCCTGTCTCGAATTCTACCAGTACGCAGACGGCATTGGCCCACATGGGGCTGTTGCGCCAATGAAGTAGATATATATATAGCTTTATACATTTTGTGTAAACTAATTCGTTTTTTCCTAATTAACATTATTAAAAAGGGTAGATCAGCAAGACACTATATATTTCCTAATATATATATATATATATATATATATATGTAATATATGTATGTAATATATACATATATATATATATATATTACATATATATATATATATATTACATATATATATATATATATATACATACACATATATATATATTTCATATATATATATTTGTTTTATTTTTATATATACAACATACCAATTAATGAAATGCCATATTATATATATATATATATAATATACATATATATATATATATATATACATACACATATATATATATATATATATATAAATATATACATACATATATATATTGTACATATATATATATATATTTATTTCCTATATAACATACATATATATATATATATATATATATATATATATATATATATACATACATATATATATATATATATATATATATATATATATATATTGGTCACATGGGGCATACATATATATATATATATATATATATATATATATATACATACATATATATATATATATATATATATATATATATATATATATATATATATATATACATATATATATATATATATATATATATATATATATATATATATACATATATATATATATATATATATATATATATATATATATATACGTATATATATACATATATATACATATATATATATATATATTACATATATACGTATATATGTAATATATATATATATATATATACATATGTATATATATAATTTATATTATGTATAATGATATTTTTCTAGTGTATATTACATCATCGGTGATCATTATGGAGAAACACGAGGTCAATGAATAGTACAGAATAAGAGAAAAAAACACTGAAAATAATTTTTTAATGGTCAAAATTAAAATACTTCCAGGGATTGTTTATAGGAGTATACTTACGTCATGAAAGAATTTTCAAGTACAAAAGTACAAGTTTTGTACAAGAATTTAGAAGAAATTTCCAAGTTGTTCTTCTTAAAGTACATGAAAGAATTTTCATTAAAATGTTAATGAGGTATTATTATTCCATTAGGCCAGAGCAAATTTGAATAATATAATTCCCAGAACAAATATAATTTCTTAAAAAAAAAAAGTTATGCTTAATTATATGATTTAATTTAAGTTGTAGAGTTTTGTTAACTAAAAATGTGCTATTCAAAAAATTTTAATTCATCAAAATAAATTTGTATATATATTTAGTTGATAATAAAAATCACTAAAAAACTTTCTTTAATTAAAATAAAATGTTTTTAAGATGTTTAACATATTTTAGGTAACGTAAGTAAGTTAACGTATTTTAAATAACTAATGGAACGTATTTTAGGTACTTCAAATAATAATGTGATCGTTTTAGTTTTATTCAAATATAAGTAAGAAGTTTAAATGCTTATTAATAATTTCAAATAATATCAAAAATAAAACATTAAAATTGCATTAATTATAATAAAGTTTTAATTAAACATCGATATTTATTTTATAGCTTATCTTAAATAATAATAATATATATTTTACATATTTTATTTTAAATGAAAATTGTTTTACTTTTTCATAATTAAATGAAATTTGAAGCATTTTTGAAACTGTTTTTTTTTTTGTAAAAATTCTGATTATTATTTTTGCAATAATTAGTTTTATCTAACTATAATTTATTTAGTTGTTATTTTGAATAAAAAAAGAATCACTATATTATTAGATATTTTTAGGTTGATAAAGCATTTAAAATTTTTAAATATTCTATGAAATTCATTTATTTAAAAAAAATCTATTTGTATATAAATTAATTATTTGCATTAGTATCTTAATAGATTAGTTATCAATATAATAAATTAGTATATAATAATATAATTAGTCTATATTAGTATAATTATATTAGCATTAGTATCATTATATTATATATATTATGTTAGTATTAGCATAAAAACTTTAACTCACGAATTAGTTAAAATAATATATCATTCTACGATTATTTCAAATTTTTTTAGTATAACTAGTTAGTATACTATTCAATATATTAAATTAGTGTATTAGTTTTATAATAAATTAGTTATCTATATTTATTTCAATAGAGATTCCCTTCAACGTAGTTTTATTAAATAAACTACGTTGAATTGATTTATCTCATTAACGAAAAAGATTTACTTAATATAACAAATATCATTGTCTTGCCATTTTCAAATTTATTAATTAGTAAGGAATTTAAGTACTTCTTCAGAACAGATCTTTTTGAGTGAAGAAAAAATTATTTAATAAATAAAAAAATATGATATATATGAAATAATTATGAAAAAATTACTTATTTAGTTTGATACTTATAACTTACTCATTTTATGTCAGCAACAATTTAGCGAGTCAGAAAAAAAAATGAATTTACAGAAAATAATCCATATATGAGACTGTTAATTTAATATTGAGGACATAACGTTCTATAAGATGTTTTACAAATATGCTGCCATTTCTCATAATTTTTTTATTTTTTTGCAGAATTATTAAGTGTCTCTTTTAATGAGTGAGCTGTATAGTATCACAATTTTTACAAAATATAGAAAAATTAAACACATAGACTATTTAAATTGTCGACTTATTTTTAGTAAATAATTCTTTAACAATTTAATTTCTTTAAAATTTATAATTAAAATAATTTTAAATAAAAATTAGACTTACACCTGCCTTGTTGCTGAAAGGGTTAGTAAAATTGTAATGAAATGAATTAAATCAATTTATTATTTTTACAAACAGAAAAAAATCTAAGCCATTAGAAGTTAAAGCTTTTATACAATTGCAGTGTCATAATACCATCATATTATGATTTCCAATTTAATCATCCAAGTAAGCATTTCGACTCTTGGAAATTATTGGTTTGACTAAGACAATTTTTCTTTTATTTCAGAACCATGTAAATCAAAATTGATTTGATTTTATTGTTTATAGAAGTATGAATTTGAATTTGTCCTGACTAAAATACTTTTACAATAATGCATAACTTGAATTTAATTCTTCTCAAAACTAAATTTTCTTTAAAACTTGAAATCATCGGGATAATAAAAAAAAAATCAAAATATTTTTGTGCAACTTTCAGTATCTGTATAAAATACAAATGGTAGTAAAATAACTTGGAAAAACTTTAATCAGCACAGAACATTTTTATTTACAGCCAGTTTTGTTGAATAATAGTTACAACATTTTATGAAATATTCTTACTAATACATATTTTTCTTATTTTTCTTATACTCTAATATTTCTGTCAAACATTTTTATATATCATTGTCACTTTTTTAAGGGACACGTTCTTATTAATACATATTTTTGTTTATATTTTTCTGATACTCTAATATTTTTGTTAAACATTTTCTTATATCATTGTCACTTTTTTGTGTGATAGATCCTTATTAATATATATATTTGTTCATATTTTCTTATAGCCTAATATTTCTGTTAAACATTTTCATATATTAGTGTCACATTTTTTATATGATACATTTATTTTTTATGTGGGATCTGAAGGATTAGCACTCTGGCTCTCGGTGCCACAGGTTTTGGGTTCGAGTTCCTGCGAGGCCATGGTTGTTTGTGGGGGTTCGGAATCTATTTAAACCATATGGTTCAGTCTAATATGATTGTTGGGCGTAGGACTGAAAACCCTACCCGTTAAAACGAAACTATCTCCGTCTCAAAATTTGCCAGTAAGCAGATGACCTTGGCCCACCATGGGCTGTAGTGCGAGGGAGATAGTAAATGAGATACATACATTGGTGAACCCCGGGTTCCACTTAAGCATAAACCAGCAGTTCACAGATGGACGATAAAAGAAACTCTTTTAAGTTGCTGTCTAGGAAGAAACCTGAAAAACTTCCATTAGGCAGCCTATTTATCAATACGAGATACTTTACACAATTATCGTCATATTATACACAAAGAAAATTAAGATAATATCAACATACTTTTACGTAGTGTTAATAGTATTCGTAAAATTTACTAGAATTTACATAATTTCTTAAAGTATACTGAAAATACATAATTTCTTGAAAAAATGATATACACAGGTACATCTTTTTGATATTTTCTTAATTTTATATAACCGTTTATCTAAGAACAACCAAAAATTATAAAAATATACGTTAGATTCAAATGTGGGGAGATATCTTATAAAGAAATTCTGGATCATAGCGACAGTGAAAACTTAAACAGGTAGAATACAAATATACCCAAAAAACAAAGAGCATGTATTATTTATGAAGCAAATCTAGCCTTTCTTTGTACGGAGGCTAATGCTATCCCTTTTTGGCAGCGATGTCCGCTAAAGAAGTAGTGGAGTGACCGCCTCTAACCGTGCGTGCCGGAGGAAAAATGAAAGCTGTCCCCCGCCTTGATTGGTTAATAGGATTTGCCACTAATGGCCGCGGGGAATGAAATCTTCCAGAAGAAAAAGACTTTGGGCAAGACGGAGTGAGAAGCAGATCAAATTCACTCCATTTTTCCTGTTTCGCTCTCGGGATACTCCATTTCTCCTTAGCTCTGATCTTGGGTTGCGTTGGAGGGAATCTTTATTTAGCATTCCAAGGGATTCCTTCTCAAAAAAGTCCTGTTTGCCCAATGAGTATCCCTATATAATCCCTTTCCTGAATTGAGCACTGATCCAGATATTTTGTTAGGGTTTTGAAAATGTATTTTATGTTTAATAAAAAATAATCAGTATACAAGTTAATGCAAGATACTCTCTTTATCTAATATAAATCTTGATCTAGATTTCATATTTTATTTTAATTGGAAGAATTTAAACCTAAGTGTGACGTGGGTTTGTTTATAATGCAAATTTACAGTTTTTGAAAGTTGAAATGGCTCTTTTTTTGATTTAGCTAAGATTTTTAAGGGAATATTTAGATAACTTATTTTTTCTGATGGCCGAGGGACTAGCTCTATGGTGTTCGGTGTCGCAAGTTTTGGGTTCGAGTTAGAAATCCCACTACAAACATCCAAATCGTACCGTGGATGTTTGTAGTGGTTCGGAATTCACTTTAAACAGTAGGTCCCCGTTTAATATGACTGTAGAGCGTTGCGTATAGGTCTAAAAGCCTAACCCGAAAAAAAAATGCGTATCTTGTTTCAAAATCTACCAATAGGTAGATGGCCTTGGTCCAATATGGACTGCAGTGCCGGGGAGTTAGTTAGTTAGCTAATATTCAAAATGCATCATTAATCATTATGCATACAAATTCCATAGAAAAAATGGTTGCTGAACTAATTTTACTAGCTTTAAATGAAAATTTTTAACGAATTTTAGAAAATTGGAGGGCATGATGGCCGAGTGCGACCAGTTTCTTATTCGAGTCCCGGTGTTGTCATGGATGTTTGTAGTGGTTCGGAATCCATTTTCAACCGTAGGTCCCGGTCTAATATGACTGTTGGGAGTAGGACTGGCGACCGTACCCCGTAAAAAGTCAACGCCATGGAGCCAAGTCAGTATTCTACCAACGGGTGCTCCATCACAAAAGAAGCTGCTCCCCACACAATTTCTTCCTTCCATGAGACCACACGGGTTCTTGGACTATATTTTACTGTCTACCAATTGGGATAAAAAACAAGATGTTTTTTTTATTTCAAATACTTCAGTTGCCTGAATTTCTTGATATGTTACATTTATTTCAATTTAGATAATTCAATCATTATTTTTTATTGTTATTTAATTTATAAAACAATAATTGAATATCCTTTCTGTATTGAAATTAAACATTTATAGATATTTATTTCAAAGCTTATCTTAACAAACAATAATAATTTTATGTATGTTACATCTTTTATTTTAAACAACGAAGATTGTTTTCCTTTTTCCAAAATTAAATGAAATATGAATCATTTTTCAAAACAATGTTTTTTAAAATACTTTTTTTTTTTTTACTAATTCAATAATTCTATATTTAATATAATGGAATTCAAATTTTTACTTTAGCAAATAATAATAATTAGGGAAGTACCTTAATAAAATTCTATTTTGAATATTTTTAATACATTATTTACGAGGAAAACGAATTGGAAAACCAATTAAGACTCAAACAAATCAGTTAAACAAAGCATTAGAAAAAATAAAGCTAAATTAGCATTGAGAAAAATATTGAAATCATTTGCATTTTGAACTGATGCCATACGATTGATTTCAAAGAAAATTACCATGCAAAAAAATATAAAATAAATAAAAAGATATAGCTTAATTATAATGCTTCTAAGATATTGTTCTTCATTATAAGATAGAATACTTTTTTTACTTTGTTATATGAATTTTTCGAGATATGAATTATTCATAAACCAAAATAATAAGATAAAATAACAGAAATTTATTTTTTCACAATTGGAAATCTTAAAAAAAACATCGTCAACTGAAATATGGATCCAATAAGTACCATTAATTAAAAATTATTCTCAAAAAGATTTTATTTTCTTGAAAAAATAAAAAAAATACCATAGTTTTTATTCATTATTTTTATATTCTTTAAAGTTAACAAAACATGTTATTGAAAATCTTTCATCTCTGTTTTAACTCTGTGTTCAACGTCTCACTTATTTATGTATAATTATAAATTATTCATACAAATATATTTACATTTAAACTTGTTTGAATATTATTTAAAAACTATTTTAATCAACACAAAAATAAAGAACCGAGTTGGTTTCGCAGGATAAAATTTAATACAATAGCATTATTGAAAATTTAAACAAAGTTCGTATATATTTGTTTATTTATATTAAAATAAACTAGTTAAAAAAACACAATTTCTTTTAAAATATGTTTTTAAAAATTTGGTAAGATATAAAACCTATATGAGTTTGGAAATTGAAAAAAAATGTAACACATTTTAACATGAAAGTATCACGGTTAAAAAATAAATCAAATTCAATTTATTAAAAGATCTTTATTGATCTAGACATGGAATGTATAAATTATGTAAATTATATACCACAAAATTGGAATTTATTTTCATTTTTCAATTTATAAATGTTTTAAAAATAAAAAATTCTCTATATACATCCATAATTTAATATTAATTTTAAAACTGATTTTCTGTCGAATGGGTTTTTCATTATTAGTTTTGAAAATTTGAATCATAAAAAAACAATTTATTTATTTCGTGACTGATTAAGATATAAAAATCTATATAATTTTAGATATAGTTACGATACAAACCTTATATAATCGATGCAAACATTATTGATATTGATATTCCGAAGATGGTATTGATATTTTACTTCATATTTCTCAAAATTTTTTTTTATTAAAATGTTAAAAATATCAACTAAATTAAGTGGATGATTTAAAATTATTTCTAAATTAAATTTTTGACTCGTTTTTTATTTTAAAATTTCAAAATTATCATATTTAACCGTTTTACAAATTGTTCATGGTTTTTTTTGTTTAGTTGGTCAAATTATTTTATTCAAAAATTTGTCAAAATAATTTCACGTTCACATCGAAAAGAACTTGATCAAAATTTCAGCTTGCTATCACGAAATTTGAAATTTATTGGCCTGCATGACAGACATTTAACTTCAATTTAAAGATTCATTTAAATCTTACTTGGTAGATACATACTCAGCTGATGATTGATATTTTAGTTTATATTTTTCAAAAAAGTTTTTTTATTGAAATGATAAAAACACAAAAAAAAGCTACAATTACGTTGATGTTTAAAAACTGTTTCTAAATTGAATTTTTTTCGACGGTTTTTCTTTCAAAATTCCAAAATTAAGATAGAAAATCGTTTTACAGATTTTTCATGGTTTTTTTTTTTTTTTTGTTTATTTGGTCAAATTATTTTATTCAAAAAATTTGTCAAAATAATTTCACATTCACATTGAAAAGAAACTGATCAAAATTTCCTCTTGCTATCACGCAATTTGAAATCTATTGTTATTCATAACAGATATTTACTTTTAATTGAACGATTCATTTAAATCTTGCTTGGTAGATACACACTGAGCTGATGAAGAATCCCACTTCGTAAAATAATAGAAACGCTGCTATTTGGAGCCATGTCTGAAGACGCATCCAGCCAATTGTATTGAAGATTATACTTAACGAACTGATACATTTCACGGAAACCCTTGAAGCAAGAAAATCCCGGGTAATATTCCAGATGGAAACGGATTGGAGTAAAAGCCCCAGAGGATCCTGAACTTACCAGGAAATCTTGTCCAGGATCGCTTTCAGGATCGCGGCGTGAGAGTCTGACTAAATCGCCCATTTTTGACCAATGGCTTTGCCTTCATCAAATAGTCAAAACTTTCCTTTTTTTAAATATAATTATGGCATTCATTATTTGTTTCTAAAATGTATTTATAGTATTACATTCCCTATTTATTAGTAAAATGTATTTATAGTATTGCATTATCAATTTGTTATTAAGATATATTTATAGTATTGCATTTTCTATTTGTTATTAAAATATATTTATAGTATTGTATTCTTTTTTTATTATTAGAATATATTTATAGTAATGTATTCTCTGTTTGTTATTAAAATATATTTATAGTATTCTCTGTTATTAAAATACATTTATAGTATTGTATTCTCTATTTGTTATTAAAACGTATTTATAATATTGTATTCGCTATTTGTTATTAAAATATACTTTATTGTATTTTCTATTTGTTATTAAAATGTATTTATGGTATTGTATGGTATATTTGTTATTAAAATATATTTATAGCATTGTATTCTCTACTTGCTATTAAAATATATTCATAGTATTATATTTTCTGTTTGTTATTAAAATATATTTTTAATGCTGTATTCTTTATTTTCTTTTAAAATATGTTTGTAGTAATTTATTCTTCCTTAGAAGAATCAAAAAGCACATGATGATATATAGGTGTTTTGCTGTTATAAAATAACAATACTTGAGATATTATGTTGTTCTATAATATTTAATTAAAATAAAATTATATTAAAATTGTGTTTATTCTAATAATATTCTAATTCCAAAATAATTAAACTAATGAAATTGTGATAAGTTTACTTTAATAAATAATTTTGACAGACAAAAATCACCAAGAGATTTTAGTATAAATGTAAATTTAAAAAAAAAAACCCCATAATGATGTTACAGTGATGAAAAGTATTTAATGATAACTAACATTTTTTTTAAAGAACCCAAACTATTTAAGAAAGCACTAAATACAACGATTTATATTTTTGGTTGATAAGAATGCTTATAATAATAAAAATTTGATAACGTAGAAAAAAAAAGTTTACCAAAAAAGTGGACAGATACCTAACATCTTTTTATAAACATTTTATTAAATACCAGAAATCTTACATATCTAAATAACAATTTTTCACTGTTTGAACCAATGATCCAAAAATGGCGACTTTCACTGTATCTGCAGCACGCTCTCACCTGCTACTGGGAATACTTTCGAGATTATGATGTCATCAATATGGCCTCCACTTTCCTTAGCGGGAGAGAGTGCAAGACTCGAGGATTTTAAAACCAATTCCGAAATGGAGAGTGGACTTTATGGGGAGTCCTAATCACTGGCATATCAACGGAATTCTGGGAAGGAAAGGGCTTGCGTAATTAAAGTAAATAGCAATTAGGTCTCTACCGGAATCGAAGAAAATTAGCCAAGAGGTGAGCGTTGTAAAATGATAGTGAGATTGGGATTGCTTTTATATTTAAAAGCGATGTTTGCTTCCATCCTTTTTGATAAATGATCGGAATAATATTCGAAATGGACTGGTTAATTAGCAGTTTTCTAAAGGTCAGTTGCATGAAAGTGTTTCCACGAAACAAATAGGGTGTTATTGTATGTATGGATGGTTCTTCACATACTGCTAAAAATTAAGAAAAATGCTTTAATAAATCGAAAATTTTTGGTTAAAATGTAACAACAGTGGTTACTGAATGTTCTATTAAGTTGCTTTATGTGATATTATGATGCTAATTATAAAAAGCCTTATTTTTTCAATTCCTTCTATTAGCTCACACTCTCCCTATATATATTTTGTTCAAATTTTCAATCGTTCATAAAATACTTTTTATTCATCCACTCAAGTTCAAATACATTTTTTTTAACTTGTAGTGGGTGACACTTGATATTAACACAGTTTTATCAAATATGATTTAGTTATTAAATTTAATTAATTAATTTTAGTTTTTTTTTAGATTTAAGTTGCATATGTCTACCAATAGATGGCACCAGGTAAACTTAAAAAAATGAATGAAAATTATTTATAAATGACTTCCTGCAATATAGGGGGAAAAAATAGGAATTGACTTTAAAAAAAATTGTTTTTTATATTACTTGTTTATTGTCCATTTTCTTTTTTTGTATCATGTAATAAAATTAAATTTTAGATAAGTTTGGATAGTTTGGGTGATCGAAATTTTCAGCGATCAAAATTTCTGAAACAATTACATTTTTTCTATTTGAGTACTATAAGCAATATAAAAATTACACTGTTAAACAAGACAAATTTTTATATAAAAACTAGAATTTCAATGAATCCATTAATGCAGTTTTCCGCCCCCCCCTTATCCCACTTGGTAAACAATAACATCTAGATCAAGTCCAAGAACTTGCGGGGTCTCATGGAAGGAAGGGCTAAGGGGCAGCTTCTGTTGTGAGGGAGCACCCGTAGTTAGAAGTCTGACTTGGCTCCGTGACGTTGAAGAAGGAGTTCAGTGCCTTCCAGCAGGACTTTTAGGTGGAAACTACGCATTTGCGTATAGTATGGGAGAAAACTCGAAAAATTCCCCCAGGTAGTCCGACTAATGAGGCTTGATGTTGAACGTCACAAACGCTATCGAGTCTACTCATATTTTAAAACAGTGTCTACAACAAAGCTGCCTGCAGATTGAACCTCCGTCCTAATGCTCCCCAGCGGCGCATTTCCACTGAGCCACGAGTCGGACTAATTAATGTATAAAAATGGAATATAGGAATAAATAATAGAAACCATTGGATTGCAATTATTCATTAAGATTTGCGGCTATTAAAATTTAATTATTTTAATTGACTTTTGAATTTAATGCTTATTTAAATTGAGTTTCCCTAAATTAATTACTGAAAAAAAAAACTGACAAGACTACTGACGACTGACTACTGGCTACTGTTGACTAAACTGACGATTGAGAAAACTAACTTTCCCTATATAAATTATTGATTTATAAAACAAATACTTCCGAAACTTTATTGATTTAGTAATTAAGTAAATTGAGTAAAATAAATAAGTAAAGAAGTAAATTGATTTAGTATTTTAAGTAATTAAATTATGATGACTTTCATTTAAATTTTTTTGTCTCTTTCTTGTAAAATATAACTACATGATTGATCTAAAATATTGTTTTATTTTTAATGATTTCGGATATTTTTACTCAAATCTAATGTTATCCAATATTTTACGCTTCATATAAAAACACAATTAAAGTTTATCACTAATTGTCGATAATGATATTGTAACTTAATAACAAATAATGCATGTATCTTCCTAACAAATTAATTTTTGGAAAGTGTATAGATACTTAGAACAAAATCTTAGTGCAAATTATTAATTTTTTTATTTACTCAGTCTTGTAGCAGAAAAAAAATTACAGTAATTTAAAAAAAAAAAAAAAACAGTTTCCCCTAAAAAAGAATCCTTTAAAAAAATCAGCATTTCTTTATTCAATAGTTAATTCCTTTTTTTCTTTTAAAAAAAAACATTTGGTCTTAACTAAAACTAATAATTTTACATACACATCAAACCCAAATCGATACATTCTCATTAACTTGGGAAAAATCTCTATCTTCCATGTCCAAAAATAGAACCCCATTGATCTCAGCAAAGTAAAGCGAACAGATCGAATAATCATGCAGGTTTCACCAGAAAATAATTTAAACGGTGCTGCCACGAGTCTCTGAAGTATTTAGTTTATTTTGCAGACGATATTTGAAGCTGCTAATCGAATCGAATATTTCACCTATAAAAGCGCGCGAAAGCAGTGGATAAATAAAATATCTGATGCAGTTCGATAGTTGAAATTTATGAAGCGCGAGCTTTACTAAAAGATTCTAACCGGTATTGAAGACATTCTAAGCAATTTGCTAAGATTCTTCCCCCGCCACGAAACTTTCAAGGAACGAAAATCCCCTAAAAGTTCTAAAATACCTTTTCCCTTCTATATTTCGATGGACTCATTAACTGTTACTGAACCCAAAAAGTGTAATACTTCATTATAACTCCCATGTTGCCGAGCGCTTTCATCTGTTGAGAGCCATCGGAAACCAATAGCCCTTTCTTCAATATTTCCCGCTAAAATATCGCCCTCAGAAGTTTCGGGTTTCCTTTTGCGGCCCATTAGAAAAGAAAGTGTGGGCATATCCTTTTGCGTCGAGACCCCAGTAATTACCAGAGAGTGAAAGTATATTAATTGTAAAGCCGATTTTCGGGCCGGCAAAAATTCTTTGTCGGTTAATTCATGTAGGTATAGAACTTGAGCGAGCCATGGGTGTTGGAACGCATTAGTTTCGCAAAAGGTACTTTAAAACCTACTAAAAAGAATCTTTTCTTGGAAAGGGAACAAGCTTTCACATTGTTAGATGTGTATTGATGTGTTTTAATATTTTTGTTCTTTAATTAAGTAGATTCTTACAATATGGAATTCGTTCCATTAAAGAGATGGAAAGACAGTAGGTTTTGAAGTATATAGCTATTGTTATTATTATTTTTTTTTTTGGTGAACACGCATTATAGTTGAGTACGTAATACGGACAATATAACACGGATGAATGTTAGCTTTATAACCAATATAGCCATTGTAAAATTAATATTTTTAAAATTTCCAAAAAAAGGGAATTCTTTACTGTCTATTTAGTTTTCTAAAAACACTTGTAAACAAATATTTATTGAGGAAATGGTACATAAATATTATTCATAAAAATATACCATTTTGACAAAAAAAAATTCGTACGATAATAAATCAATTGATTTCATAAGCAGTTTGAGAATTTTTGTATTAGCTGAAAGAATATTTTGCTTCTACAGAATTATGAAATATCTAAAAACCGTTTCCAATTGTGAAGAATTTGTTGTATTTCTAATTTTTGTATTATACCAACCTTTGTAATTGTTAATTTCTTTACAATCTGTTTATTAGTTCTAGGGATATTCTGCCAAAAATGAATTATCTTTTAATTTTGAACCTGTATTATTGAGACTAATTTGAGCTGAGTGCATTAAACTCTTTCAACAATGTATCTTTTTGTAATTATTTTACAAAATATCCCAACCTACTATTTTTCTTTCATTAGGAAATTTATGTTTACCATAAACAGTAGGATAGAGAGAGAGTGGACTTCAGAATAATGGAGTAATAAGTGAAATTAAGAATGTGGATTTTCTTATATATATGAATTAATTTTTAATTTGAATAAGTTGAAATAGTTTCTAATATAAGAATGACTCACAATTTAAAAAATTCTTTTTCATTTCAGTTATTTAAATTCTAGATGAGTTGAGACTAAAACTCTAAAAGTTTTTTAATTAAGAAAAATTAAACAAAATTTCTAATAAATATAACAAATTCTTCGTGTTTTTTAAGAACATTCAAGTTTTTGTTTGAAGCTGCAGAATTCATTGAAAAAATATTCATTATTCATTTTAATTATTAATAAAAATGAAATTTGCATCAAGCAGTTTGGTCTACATAATTTGTTAGAAAATAACATCTTATGCAAAAATACTTATATTATGCACATATAAATAAATATATACCTAAATAAAGGAAAAAAAATAAAATTTAATGATTATAAATCATTTTTACATGATGTATTCAAGAAAGGCCAATTTAACTTCAAGAAATATTATGAGTAATTTAGAGGATCGTAGATCTTAGCTATTAGTTAGACCTCTATTCTGATAATTATTTGGTTTATAATGATAATGATGATGATGATATAGTGTTTAATTGTGTCCCCATCATATTCATCATAGAAGAGAAGTTGGCATAATCTCAGATTCTGAGAAGAGTTGGAATTGCCAGGAATTAATATCCGTAGTAATTTAAAACAACTCCTCTGAGGTTTTGGGAACTGTCCTTTCCCTCGAATACAACTAAGGGACGTTAGGATTTATGTATAGCTTCGTCATTGACAAGGAAATATTCAATTCCACATTGCGTGTAGAGTTAAATCGAAAGCATGACCTTAATTTCAAAATTTAATGTGCTATCCACCAGGCCGTTTTTAAGTCATATATTTTATAATAAATAAACAGTACCGATTTACATTTGCTCAGAATAGAGTATGAAGTCTCTTAAAAAAATATCTTCAGAGTTTTCTTAATAGAAACGGAAGTTTAGCATTAAAAATAAATACACAAAGACACAAGACCAAACTATCACCGAGATAATACTGCCATATAGATTTAATGACAACTAATCACTTGGAATAAGACTCTTCATCGCGTCTTATACAAGTATTAAAAATAGCTTCTCGAGAGATCTGCTGATCATTAATTATTATTGAAGTAATTGAATTAGATGCTGGTTGACTATTATAGATTATCACGCTGCTTTATTAGCTAATTATCTTTCACACGATAATTATAGCTTATATTTAAGTAATTTTTTTATTGCTGTTCTTTAATGTTGATAATACTTAATGCTCTTGGCTCTAAGTACGATAGACTTGTCGCAACACATATAACATTTTAATAAAAAATTTATAAAAAATTGAATTAATCTTAGATACTAGTAGATAAAACACAATTATGCATAAAAAGCAAAACACATTCTTAGCTGTTAATTTGCGCTTTATACTCGTGTATATTCTATATAATTAATATAATACTCAATATATAACAATAATCTCTAGGACTTATGTTATAAGACTGATAAATATTACTTATTCTTATGTTGCAAGGATGACTAATTTATTGGATATACATTAATTTCTGCTCATGAAATATTACAAAAATTAAATTTTTACACATAATATCATATTGCAATCATTTTACCAATGATTGCAATATGATATTATGTAACATTGAGCAAAAAAGTTGCCGTAAAAAACATATTGTATACCCGTTTGTTTTGAGTCAAAAATACATAATAGCAATATTTGAATGAAGCTGTTTTTTGTGAATATAATTTTTAATAATGAGTATCCTACAAGCCTCTATCCAGGATTGTAGAGCTGTTTTTCCGAGCGGGGAGGGAACACAATCCCCCCCCCCTTGCGTGAATTCCGCCAGGCGCATAATGCGACGGGTTTCAAAATCGAATGAAGCGTGTTCGCCGGAAAGGGATGTCTCGGTTGCCCGCCGAATATCTGACTAATTAATTGCGAATTGATCGGAAATATCGACCCCCCGCAAGACAAAAGGTCCGCGCCCATTCATTAGCAGTCGCCCGCTGATTTTATTCCAAATGCGGTTGAGCTCCGCGTGCAGTTAACCCTCGGTACTTTGTTCCAAAGTTCTGAATATTCCACTTTTGAAATATGATTTTAATGCAATGTCTAAAGATTGATTGCTGTTAGTTACTGGAGGAAAGGGAGTTCAAATTAAATATGAAGTTTTTGATTCACATTGTAACATCGCTGCCTATATTAGACCTATAACGACTACAAGAAGAAGGTCACTTTCTGGTTCATGGGAACACTTTAAATTCTATTTACAAGCCTTATATATACATACAGAACTCTATTTACAAAAAATGAAAATTAAGGATATAAATTAGATACACAAGTGCAGTTCACTCCAACTTCGGAGATTTTTAGAGTTCTCGAGTCTACGACGAATCTAAACATCTGGTCTTAACTATCACACGGCGTGATTCATGAAACCACAAGTGCTCACTTCGAAATAGGCGGAAAACTCCGGCCCTTTCAGTCACTTCGAAAAAAAAACATTTCTGCTCAACTCGTAGTAGAACTCTTTCTCCTCTTCACCAAAAAGCTCCTTTTAAGAAAGTCCGTCAAGAAGGGGCATCAGCTTCCCTTACTTCTCATTGGAGTAGACATTTCTTAAGGTCTCGTGGTCTATCACCAATCACAATGGAACAACTTCGGGTATAGTTCGTATTCAATTTGTAGTTGTTTTGACCTTTGAAGGCCACGCAGACATTCGCTAATTTCCAGACTCTCATTATACATGATATCGATTATTTGCTATCAGATTTTAGTGATTGGTTTATAATATAGTTTTCAAATAACATACATTCCTGTTTCTTGGGAATTAAATGCCAAAACTCTTCTCGTGATAAAAAATTTTACAATATCTACAATTTTTTATCTACCTTTGTAAGATATCCGACTGGTTATTCTAAAACATGTCATTTGATTTTAAGTGTCAAATGTATCATGTCAAAAGTAATAAGATGTTTCAATTTGCATAGGTTTAAGAACTGGGGAGGTGGGAATCAATTAAACTGTTTCGTATCCAAAGCCAACAGTTTCACCTTTGATGTTTGTCAGTAGAAAAAAGAAAATGAAAGTCTACATGAATCCATCTAGTTTGAACGATATTTAAAACGACGACAGTAAACGCCTTACAAGAAATTGCAGCATTTATCCAGGGGTCAAAGGGGATTTCTTCATTGGATTATGAAAAACGCTTTGTCGAATTTTTGCTCATATTTCAAAACAGGCCGTTTGATAACATGGAAAAAGGTAATAAGATGCTTCAGTTTGCATATTGAATTTGAACAGGTTTAAAAACAAGAACAAGTGGTAATAATCAAATTGTTTCGTATCTAAAGAAAGCAGTTTCACCTTTGATGATTGTCAGTAGAAAAGGCAAAATGCGAGTCTACATGAATCCGTCTACCTTGGACGAATATTTAAAACGACGACAGTAAACGCCTTACAAGAAATTGCAGCATTTATCCAGGGGTCAAAGGGGATTTCTTCATTGGATTATGAAAAACTTTTTGTCGAATTTCTGTTACAGATCACACAAGTTCATACTTTACCATGGGCATCCCATAGTAGTGAGATTGATTTGAAAGTAAGCATGGGATTGACCGGAAAACATGAAATGTTCAAAAAGCTAAGATTGATTAAGTTGGATTGTTACATGAATCCACTTTTAGTGTTAATAGTTGTGTCTTTAAATAGTGCGAGGGAAAAATAATGCCCTTCAAAAGAAATTTTATCCATCTGTGTCTTGTATCTGCATATTGAAATCGCCAAGTAAATATAAAATTGTCAGTGGTACTTTGTTCGCTATAACCATTACCAAATCTAATTGTTTTTATGAAAATATTGTGTATAAGTAAATTGAAATAGATAAAAAGTCAGTTTTTATTTGAAAATTAAACTGGAAGTTTAAAACATTATATTTACAGTCAAACGTTTTTTCCTCCTATCCTTATCTGTGCGGTATATAAAAAATTCCATCAAATGCATATTATGAACAAAAAATTAATTAAAAAATGTAATCCAAAAAGAAACTAACAGATGGCTGTCAAAAAAACTCGCAAATTAAAAGTCCATCTAACAGATGGCCCATCGGGTATTATATCAACCTATTACCAGGAATGTTATTTTATGCGAAGTAGTATTACATCATGGGATTTTGATTTACATATTTTCTATGTGGGATTTTTTATGCAATCCCTATTTACGGTAAAAATTTTTTTAATGTGTTGAATATTTTATGAAGATTCAAGATATTCTTTATGCGATCCCTATCCCCAGCACAAAAACAGCTTTGACTGTATTTATGAGGAAATAAAATTCTAAGGAAAAGATACTAAATAAAAATTTTTTTTTTTCATTTAATTCATATAATTTTAAAATGTTGACATTTTTGTTAAAAGATGTGCATTTTACTAAGAGAAAATCAAAGAACACTGCGATGCATATAAAATCACTGCAATGTCTAATTTTTCAATTCCTTCTATTAGCTCACACTCTCCCTATATATATCTTATTCAAATTTTCAATCGTTAATAAAATACTTGTTATTCATCCACTCAAGTTCAAGTACATTTTTTTTAACTTGTAGTGGATGACACTGGATGTTAATACAGTTTTTTCAAATATTAATTTAGTAATTAAATTTAATTAATTCATTTTAGTTTTTTTTTAGATTTAAGTTGCATATATCTATCGATAGATGGTGCCAGATAAACTTAAAAAAAATGAATGAAAATTATTTATAAAGGACTTTCTGCAATAGAGAGAAAAAAAGTAGGAATTGGCCTTAAAATTTTTTTTATATTACTTGTTTATAAAGAGAATTGGATATTCTTCAAATTAATTAATCTAAAGATATTTATGGGCAATTATTTTCTGTTTTCATTAAGTAATTACTGTCAATTTTAAAGATTTCGGTTTATGTCATTATGTTCCTTTTTCCTTATTATGTCTAAAGAAACTGTGGGATATCAGTGATGAGCCATGATTATTTTTTTACAAAAATAGTAAATGGACATACAAGACAGACATGAACATGAGTTTCTTAATACGTATTCTAATGAAAGTTCTCAACATAGCTGTTTATCCATCAACCATGGCAGGTGATTAATTTAGAGACAAAAGTTTAACCATCATTTGACATTGCTGCCCCTTCTAAGTAGTTACGAAAAATAACGAACCTTTGATAAATAGCACCTTATTTTGAATAAGTACCTTAGTTTCCAACTTAGAGAAACTTCTTCGTAATAAATGTTTGCTGGAATTTTATGATAAATATCTTTTCTTTTTCGAAAAAAAATATTGCTCCTTGGATAACTCAAATATATTTTTTAATTATTATATTTATAAAATATTTGTATAGTTTTAAATTACAAACATTTTGATGCACTATAACGTCTCAGCCTATATTAAACCTATACTAGGCTTCAAGAAGAGGGCCACTTTCAGGTTCATGGGAACATTTAAAATTTTATTTAGAATCATTACATATATATATATATATAAACTCTATTTACAAATTATTATTTACAAGAAAAAAGATATCAATTGATTCACAAGTGCAGTTCATTTCAAGGACGGAGATTTTAAAAGTTTTCGTGTTTGCGATGAATCTATTTCATCCGGTCTGCTGCAGATCTTAATTATTACACTGTGTGGTACACGAAACCACAAGGGGCTCACTTTGTAATCCGGTCTGTTAAGTCATTTTAGAGAAAAAGACAACACCTCTTATCGACTTGTACTCGAACTCTCCTCTTTTTCTTCTCCAAAGGCCTCCCTTTAAGAAAATCTGTCCAGAGGAGGAATCAATTTCTCTCACTTCTCATTCGATTCGATACTTCCTCAACCCATGGCCTATTACGAATCACGATGCAGTAACTCAGGCTGTAGTCCATATCCCATCTGTAATTGTTTCAACCTGTGAAGGTCGAACAGACAATCGCTGATTTCATGATGTCTCATTATCCATGATACTGATTATCTGCTGTCAGATTTGAGTGACAGATTGTTCTCATTAGTTAGTTCTCACTAATTGCATGTAATATAAATATCAACATTACTACTTATATGCTGTCAGATTTGAGTGATAGGTTGTTATTTTGCACTTGATAAAGGTTTGGTTTGTCGCTTTGGTCATCTTATGCAAACAAGGGATAAACAGATCGAGACCTACAGTTTAAAGTGGATTACGAACCAGTAACAGACATCCATGCCACCGTCAAGATTCGAACCTGGAGCCTGTAGTAAAAAAGGCCAGAGCGTTAGCCAATTGGCTAATAAGCAGCATACACTTGTTAAAGAGTATACATTCTTTTCCCCTGGGAACAGAAATGCCATATTTCTTACAGTGAGAAAAATGCTGTAGTACAAATCTTAAAATAAAATTTTCTTTTTATGAAATTGAATGAAGCATTTTTCAACCGTAAAAATTATTATGTTTCTCAAATTGATTTTAAACAAAACATTTAAATAGATTCTTACAAAATCTGCTTTCACATAAAAATAAAACCATTCCATTTACATTATTGTTTAATGAGATTAAAGTTCATTATTCATACGGAAAATAATTCTCAAGAGGAACAGTTTTTACTAGTACTCAAAAAAAAAAAAAATGCATCATTCTTCTTTAACGAAACATTAAATACTCTCTCAGGAAAATAATTTAACTAAGCAAACTAACTTGAACTCCACAAACAAATCAAAGTCTAGTTCACAATACTAGTACAACAAACTAACACGCTCTATTCTTCGTTTGACTCCAAAGAAAAGGAAGGGGAAAAGAAAAGAAAAAAAGAAATCCTTAATCCAGTTTCGTGTACGCCTGAAGAATCTTAAAGCAGTGAAATTAATGTCAATCTTTAAGACCCTTCTCTTTTTAGAAGAGCCACCGTTAGACTTAAAACTCCCTACCCCGTCAAAAGAACGCTTCCTCAATGGACCATTCTGCTGTTTTGAAGAACCGAAATTATCTTTAACGAGAACGATTCAGACGGGGGAAAACCTTCCAAACCGATTAAAAACGCGTAACTACAAGCCAGGGCTAAAACTTCCCAAAGACTGCCTGCCTTCTTCTTTTCAAATATAAAATAACAGTTACTTTCCTTTCTTTAGACTCGAGTTCTTTATGTAGTAGTTGCCTATTACTGGATGGAAAGGACGTTGGAAAATAAAACTCGACTCGAGTGAATAGAAAAGACTCCGAGGAAAAAAAGAAGAAAGTATAAGTCCCAGTCATTATGATTTTTATGAGAAGTATTTGTAGTATGAGTTGACTCGAAGCACGTCTTCAGTTAAGAGTGAGCGACTGCGCGTGCGATTCTTCAGGACAAGAATAGTTTGAGTCACTCCATGTTAAACGTGCTTTCTTAAGAGGATAATAGTTATAAGGCTCATTGAGAAGAAAAAAACTATCAGGACGGAAACTTTTCTAAAAGATTATAGGCACTCTTCATGCTTACTTTAGTTTTTGGAAATGTATTTAGGAAACTATTATTAAGGCCTAGCTAGTTAGAAATATACATTCTAATTCTTCAATAAATCATGTTTGCTAATGAAATTCAATATATGGAGGGTAAAATAATCCTACATATAAATACAATTTTATAAAATTATATTTATATGTAGGTATAATGTATTTAGGAAACTATTATTAAGGCCTAGCTAGTTAGAAATAGAAATTATAATTCTTCAATACTAAATCACTTCGCTAATGAAATTCAATATATGGTGGGTAAAATAATCCTACATATAAATATAATTTTATAAAATTAAAATGTTTTTATTAGATTTAAAAAATTAAATATATAAATATTTTATGTTTAAATTAATATTAACGATGTTTCCTTTAAAGGGATTGCAGATGACTGAATAAGAATAGTCATTTCAGGCATAGTGAGAAATTTTTATATCATGAGTTAGCGTCAAGCACGTTTTCAGTTATTCTGTGCTATTCTTTAGAACAAGAATAGAGTGAATTAGTCAGTCAACTTCATGTTAAGCGTGCTTTCTTAAGTGGATAATAGTTACAAAGCTCATGATTGAAATATATCTTAAGGATTATAAGAACTCTCCATATTTAACTTGCTATTTGGAAGTGTAGTTAGGAAACCATTTTTAAGCCATAGCTAATTAGAAATAGAAATTCTAAGCTCTATAAATCCTTCAGTAAATCATGTTTTCTAATGAAATTCAATATATGGAGGGTAAAATAATCTTACATATAAATACAATTTTATAGAATTAAAATGATTCAATTAGGAGATTTTGGGATATTTAAAAATTAAATGTATAAATATTGGATGTTTAAATTAATATTAATGATATTCAGATGAAAGTGTTTGTAGATAACTGAATTAGAATAGTCATTTTGGACAGTATGAGAAATATTTGTAGTATGAGGGAGCTTCAATTTTACAGTTATTTTATTATTCTTTAGAACAAGAATTGTTTGTGTCAGTCAGAGAATTTCATGTTAAATGTGTTTTCTTGGGTGTAAATTTTAATTATAAAGCTTACTAGAATAAAATATTTTTACCATCTAGCCATTGATAATTGGGATTAAGAAATTTTCTATCTTTAAGTTGCTTTTGAAAAAAATCACATAATAATATGAATTATTTTCAAATTTTTTGGCTTAGAAATAAAAGTTTCGTTCTCCAAAAGGATTCTTAAGATAATAGCATAGAACCCAGTCTGTTACAGCAAATTAATACACACACTTTTTATACATTGGAGGCTCATTGCAAGTTCCGAATATCCCATAGACCTAAATGTCTTTCGAGAGATATTTTCTGCAAAAAAATCATTTCAAACAGACTGATTGTTTATGCGAGATATTTACATCTAGTGTCATAATTGCCATCGAGTAGTTAATGGCAATACATTCCTGTAGTAGATTCGTGTCTTGTGGTGGGGTTGCACAGCTTTAAACTTTAAACTCTTTATACCTTTATACATCGTACCTGGAAAAAAAACTTAAACATTTACTTGGAAAAATAAATAAAAAAAATATTAGACCTTTTAAATCGTTTAAATATTAAAATATTTACATGCTAAAAATCTGTCTAAATATTAAAATATTACACACATATTTACCATATCAGTTTAATAAAAATATTTAAATAGAAAGAAAATTATATTATGAAATTATAGTATTATATTATTAGAGATGACGCAGTAAAAAAAATGAATAAAAAACCGGTTAATGAAGAATTTGATAAATATGATCAAACTAGTAGATATATAAATTACGTTAAAACATTATATAGAATTCTATCATTTATTATTTTTTATTAAACTAAAAATTTAATTCAAAAACTAATAATGCAAAAAATATTTTAAAATAAACCTCCTCTATTACTATTATGACTTAAATAAAAAATTTCTAAAAACATAATTTACCTATGTTGCTAGTGGTGTGTCTGCTTTGAATCTGGAGTTATTAGATTGAGCAGAAGGCTTTGATTAGACGAAACAGATGCTTACTAATTAGCACCGAAGCTCATAAATCATTTTCTAGGCTCAACCGAATTTCCATGAGAAAGACTTCGTAAAACAGAGTTTAGCTGATGCTAAACCCAGACTCCATTTTAACTATAATAATGGACTAGGCCAGAAAATTACTCTCAGACCATCAGCTTAAAGTAAATTTAATTAATGGTCTTTAAAGTTGTAGGTTTTACATTTGTTGGAAATATATGTTCCCTTTTAAATCATAATAAAACCTGGTAGATGGTGTGTTGGTTTTCTGTACACTGCTTGTTTCGAAATTCAAGAAGTGATTTCAGCCGAAAGCTTTCGTGTCTACTCTAGAATGGAAACTTTAAATCTATAAACTGGAATGTCCTTCCGTTGTCCTCTTGAGTAGAGAAGAGTGTGAATCTTTCAGACGCCATCTCGGGAGATCTACGTTCCAAACTGCAATGGTAAAATAGGAGTGCAAAGTAGAATATCCACCTTGGGTGGTGCTTCCTAGGTAATTCTGAAATTGTTATATTTCTGGGAAAAGTATTAAGGTATAAAGTTTATGGTATTCGTAAACAAGTCACAAATCGGCTTACTGAATAACTGGTAGAACGGAACTATAAAAAAATTTGAAATTTTGAAATATTTTCCATTGGGGCTGCAAAGGTCTGTAACAAATATGAATAATGCCGATATTTTAAACTATCTTCTCAACAATTAATACAGTAATCAAGAGATTTATCATAGTGTAATTATTTTAATAATTTCTAAGACAAAATGAAGCTGCCTGATATCCAATTAGTTAGCGCTCTGGCCTTTGATATCACAAGGCCAGGTTCGAATCCTGGTAGTGACATGGATGTTGGTTAGTGGTTCAGAGTTCACGCTAAACTGTAGGTCCCGATTTAATTTGCTTAAAGTGTGCACAAAATGACCGTAGAGCGACAAACCAAAGATATAATAAAAGGGTCTGTATAAAATTTTGAAATTGAAAATTCTAAAACTGAAAATAGAATTATTAATATGAAATAAAAATAATTATGTATTTTTATTTCATATTTATAATTATATTTTCAGTTTTTATTTTATTTCTGTAAAAATTGTCATATACAAATCTAATATAGTGAAAGTAAAACAAAATAAAAAACTGAATCATTACGAATTTAATTTTATCCTTTATGGACATATTTTATCATGTTTTTACATATTGGAACATAACTTGAATATATAATGTTAAGTGATGGTTAAATTAACTTTCATTAACATAATTAATCTTTAGACACTATTTTGGGAAAATTGAATCAATAATCTATTTGCATTTTTAAAGCCAGACAGTTCGAAATGAAACACAGAGTTCGTGACTTGATAGTGGCAAATTATTAACACAAATTTTAAGTAAATTTTAAAGCACAACTAATTGAAGTCACGAGGTAAATTAGTGTTTATTTCAAATAAAATTTTTTTTTAAATGATAGTTTCTAATGGTGCATGAAGAGATTAATAACTTTTACGTTCTTCTCACACATTTTTGGGTGGGAAATCGTACCAGAACAACATCATGCTCACATATCATAATGAATGAGTGAAAAACTTTCGTCACTTTAGAAAGTCAATTCCCATTTAAATTTTGTAAAGCATTGGTTTGTATCATTTTTAAACCCCGTTTTTAACTAGTAATAATAAAAATGTTAGGATTCTTCAAAATAAGTTCTCGCAACAAAACGTAACTTCTCTTGGGAGTAGTTTATTGGAATTCTACAATAATTGCCCAGTGCTTGAAAAAATATTCCTCGTTAAAGTATACTGAGATGAAAATATTCGCTTGGTTCAGCCAATTCATTGTCCAAAGCACTATAATAATGCAGAGATTCCGTAATAACCTTGTTACTATACGAATCGAGTTTACGCTCCAGTATACATTCATCTATAGGAACTTTTTTCCTACTCAAGACCATTGAGTACATAGACTTTTTCTTCATATTTTTATGTCTCTTTGAACTTATGTTCGTCTGATGGAGTTCGAAAGAACTGCTCTGATCAAAAGACTTGGGAGTTTCTATATAAAGTAGCGCACTGATGTGAAAGTGATTTCCAAGAAGTATTTTTTGAAGATGAAAGATTTCGCAAATCGCTCAACTTATTTCTGGTTAAAGGAAATACGAAATATATTGCTGTTTTGCCATGCGAATACTACATTAAGAAAATAATATGTCTGGAATTTCAGCAATGAATACTTAGTATGGGATGTAAAACAATCTAGGCAAGTAACTATTTGTCAGTTCATTAGATATAAATTTAATTGTTGTTGTTTTATAAAATGATTATCTGTTTTAATTTTACAGAATAACACATTGTGTTTATTTGAATGAATTGAAAATTTAATAAGGATTTTAAAATTCTTTACCCACGACTCTGCTGTCTTTTATTGAGTGTATGAGTTCGTTTCAGATAATGTTGCAATCACAACTACTGAAAATGAGTTGATAGCGTGATTATTTCGATAATCTTGCTCGAAAAATGGGATGTTTCAACAATGGAATTCGATGTCTTCTCCAATGTGAAATAATTTACTTTGGAACATCTTCAGAAAGACATTATTTAGCACCAAATAATAGTAGGTAGGTCTTAATTCAACATTAAGCAATGCAACATCTCCAGCAATTGAAAAGATCTAGTGTAGTTGAAACAATGTGGGCGAAGGAACTCAAATTGCAAACCAGTCATGTAATTAAATGGATATAGTAAGTCATGGAATAGATAAATATAGGGTGTTCACGCAACAAGTAATGCTTTTAAAAAGGATACAAGAGGATATATTTTAGAGAACAATTTAATGTACTTAATACCCCCGAACACCAAGGCTAAAGGTGCATTTTGAAGGAAAATCAGCTCTTTCATTAACAAAATATTCCAGACTATTTAGGATGCTATTTTGAATTTTGGGATACCTTATAGTATGATACTTCTACATCAGCGCAACAGCCTCATGGTGGGTCAAGGCCGTCTGCCTACTGGAGATATAGTATGATACCATATAACTAAAATAAAAATAAATGAAATAGCGAAAGACAATTAAAAAAATCGAACGTTTATTATGAACATGATTTTATTTTATTTCTAATGCGAAGTTTACAAGACAACAGATAACATGAAAAAACAAATAAATACGAAGAACAAGATAGAAACAAATGACATCAGTTAATCCATCAATTTAAGACTTGCAGTCCAATAATCCTTCCATAAGAAAACTGGAGGCAGTGCAGAATAGGAAGCAAGGTGAGACATATCCATTTCTTCCTGGTTATCACTCACGAGACAGAGAAGGTCAGGAGTCAATTTAATTCTGAGAAAGTACATGCAGAGATAATCGTGACCACAGAAAAGCCGTAGCAATAGTGGGACAAACAAACCACTTGTGTTCCACTGCAGAACTCTAAGAAACTCACACTGACAGCCAGACTGAAGGCCGTGTTTGTAGATTATTTTGCCCTATCAGACATTGCCCGATGTATACACGAGGAGATAGTTATACATTTCACTCTTATAAACATGATATATCATGCAATATAAATATGAAAGAGTTGTAATCATACATACATTGACAATCCTAGGAGTCACCTCGCTGTTTTCAGATCCACAATCAATTTGAAACTGCACTTTCTATTTTCAATGGGTATAATTTGTTGCACTAGTATAGTATATTCTAGATCAGAATAGGAACACCATATGCAATATGCAGATTTTTGTAAATTATTATTGTTAAACTAATAGTTAAATATTTTCAAGACATGTTATAAGAATATATTTGAGACTAATATTAAAAGAGGCACATGCACAATGTAAAATGACTTTTCATATTTCCAATTTTTTGTTAATGTAACTATAGTATATAAAGTATTATAACTATAACAATATTCTTATTATATCTAGTTAATAAAGTATTTTTAAGAATCCTAAATAATAATAAAAATTGTTCTAAACCTATTAAATACATAAATTTATTTATTGATAAGAATATAATTTCTGTATCTGTAATAAGTATTGTACTCTATATTTTTACAAATTTCAAAAACTGAGGATTATATCTATTATGATATCTATCTAATACAAATAAAATTAGTTCTTCACAAGAATGGAAGAACTAACTTCATTATTTGTATTTCTTGAGTATTTGTGTAGATCTTAGAATAGAAGGAAATAATATTTGAAAGTGATATTTGAATAAACCGAAAAAAAGGGTGTTTTTTAAGACTTAAATTTTCTCATATATTCAAATCTTAAATTGAAACTTTTTAATTAATGCCTAATTTATTTTAAATTTTGAAATTTTAATTAATATTTTATTTTATTAAAATATTTTACTGAAATTTAATTTGTTATATTTAAGGCAACTGGACAATTACGACTTATATTTGATACTAGTTAATAACATCAAATTTTAGATCATTCTCAGTATTGTAACCTTAATTAACTAAAAACACTTTTTCATTACAAAATATAGGAATTCCCACTTTCATAAGTAAAATTTCATAAAATATAAGTATTCTTTAATTTCTGTTAATTGACAAAACAATTTAATACCAAAAAATATATAATTACTTTATGAGACCTATTCATACCGTAATGATTCCTTAACTGTTGAGAAAAAGGAAATCATTTCTTTTTGCCATTATTTGAAAATTTGAATCCTCACACTCCTGCGTAATTAAATAACCGGAGATTCATTAAATGTCAAAAATAATCAATTTCGATTCATTTTTTCATAGAAAAAAATTTTTTTTTTCCCTTAAGTTTCATAAAATTAATTTAAGACATGCGTGTAGTACAACACCATGTTAATTTTTTAAACTAGCACCCTTCAAAGCACAGTTTTCTAGCTTAGAATAATCAATAATTTAATTTCACTTATCTTCCGAAATCTATTTACTATATATTTACTACGGGACGACAAAGGATGTGTGATATTTTCTCGTCCCCCCCCCTCCTTCTGCGAGTAATGTCTTTTTAATGGTTATTAAATTGAAAATATTCAAATGCGGATAGAGCCACGTTTATTAAAATGCAAATCGACCAATCTCCTTTCTCTTTATGCATACAAGAATTAATTTCTTTCTTTCTGGTTATGTTTTTCTCTTTTGTTTTCGCTCCGTTTTAATCGCTCAGTTCGGAAACGTTGGGATAAAAATTCGTTTTATTTATTTTTTTTTTCTCGCCACTTTTATCTTTGGAGAGACAGCTTTGGATTTCATGACGGAGCGAACATTTGTAATTTTTAATCATTAAAAAAAGTTTTATTAATGGTTTGGTCGCGTTGGAAATATGCGATAGTATAGATTGTTCATGAATTTAAATATATGGTTTTGTTTTGTCACGTTTGGGATGGATTAAAGTTTCAGAGCAAAAAGAAAGGGTACTAGCAATTATGGGAAAACAAAAATCTTTTTTCTTTTCTAATTCATAGCGTGAGATTTTGTTTAATCACTTACTTATACAGCGAAATTATGTTTATATTTATTATTGGTCAATTAGGATGTGTTCTTGATTCAGTGTTGTTTCATAGTAGAAACTGGAATAATAAAAGTTGCTTAGCCGTCACATTTATTTAAAATTGCAAAAATAGTGCTGCACAACACATAACATACTAAACAAAATTATACAATAAATATTACTGTAGCATTTTATTCCCAGGAGAGAGGAATGTGTGCTATTTTCAAAATATATTATAATCTCATCACTCAAATTTGACAACAGACGAGTTTTATTGTGGGTACATATATTAAATGCAATTAGAGTTTTGTACTAATGAGAACAGATATCTGATAGGAGATATTCGGTATCATGTATAATGCGTAAATTAGCAAATGTTTGAGCGGCGTTCATAGGTCGAAACAACTACAGATTGAAAATGATAGACTATGAGTAGCTCCATGTGATTGGTGATAGACCACGTGTTGAGAAATGTCTACTCCAATGAGAAGTGAAAGAAGCTGACCCACTCTTGACAGATTGCCTGAAAAGGAGTTTTTTTTTGTGAAGAAGAGAGAGTTCTGCGAAGAGTCGATAGAAGTGTTACTTTCATTTTTTTTGGTGTGAAGTGACTGAATAGACCGGAATTTTCCATCCGTATTCAAAGAGTCCCTTGTGGTTTCGTGAATCACGCTAAGGGATAGTTAAGGTCTGCCACAGACCAGGTGTTTAGATTCGTCGTAGACTCGGAAACTCTGAACGTCTCTGACCTTCCCGTGAACTGTGCTTGTTATTTAATCGCTGATTTGCGAATCAAATTTAAATTTTAAATTTTCTATTTTTTGTAAATAATAAATCATATGTAAATAATATCTTTTTGTAAATAATATATATATATATATATATAATGCTTGTAAATAACGATTAAAGTGTTCCCATGATCTCGAAAGTGGCCCTCTTCTTGCAGCCGTTATAAGTCTGACATATGCCGAGCCGTTACATTATTTAATAAAACAAATTTAAGATCATTGATAGTATTGTAATCCTAATTATCTAAAAACACTTTTTCATTGCAGAATATAAAAAATTCCCACTTTCTTAAGTTAAAAATCATTAATTATAAGTATTTTTCAATTTTTATTAATTGACAAAACAATTTAATACCAAATAATATGCAATTACTTTAAGAGACATATTTATATCATAATGATTTCTTAACTGTTGAGAAAAAGAAAATTCCTTCTTTTTTGCCATCATTTCAAAATATGGATCCTGCGTAATTAAATAACAGGGGATCCATTAACTGTAAAAAATAATCAATTTCTATTCATTTTTTCATAAAAAAAAATAATTTTTTTTACATAATTTTCATAAAATTAATTTAAGAAATGTATTTAGTACACCAAGTTAATTGTTTAAACTAGCACAGTTTTCTGGCTTAGAATAATCAATAATTTAATTTCACTTATCTTCCCAAAATCTATTTACTATATATTTACTACGGGACGACAGAGGGGGTATGAGATTTTCTCATTCCCCCCCTCTGCGAGTAATGTATTTTTAATGGTTATTAAATTGAAAATATCCAAATGCGGATAGAGCAACGCTTATTAGAATGCAAATCGGCCAATCTTTTTTTTCTCTTTATGCATACAAGAATTAATTTCTCTCTTTGGTTATGTTTTTCTCTTTTGTTTTCCACCGTTTTAATCTTTTAGTTTGGAAACGTTAGGATAAAAATTTCATTTTATTATTACTTTTTTTTCGCCACTCTTATCTTTGGAGAGACAACTTTGGATTTCATGACGGAACGAACATTTGTAATATTTAATCATTAAAAAATTTTTATTAATGGTTTGGTTGTGTTAGAAATATGCGAGATGGGGGCTTAGCGTTAGAGATTGAGAAAGACCAGTTACTTTTTTGCTACGTTGTTTCCGTTTCGTCCTTTTTAGTTCATGAATCTAAATATATATTTTTTATTTGTCCCGTTTGGGATGGATAAAAGTTTCACAGTAAAAATGAATGATAGTAATAATCATAGAAAAGCTGAAATCGTTTTACTTTTCTAATTAATAGCGTGTGATTTTGTTTTAATTATATATATATAGATAATATTACACATTATGGGTTAATATGGATGTGTTCTTCAATCAGTGCTTTTTTGTAGTAGAAACTGGATAGTTCTTAGAATAATAATAATATGTTTAGCTGTCATATTTATTTAAAATTGCAAAAACAGTACTGCACCACTGCAACACTTAACAAACTAAACAAAATTACATAACAAGTATTACTGTATCATTTCATTCCGATGAGAGATGCTATTTGACAAATATATAATAAATCCATCACTCAAATTTGACAGCAGACGAGCTTTATTGTGGGTACTTATTACATGCAATTAGAGTTTTGTACTAATGAGAATAACCTGTCACTCAAATATGATAGCAGATATTCGGTATCATGTATAATGAGAAAATTAGTGAATGTCTAAGCGGCCTTCACAGGTTGAAACAACTACAGATTGAATATGACAGATTTATGAGTTGTTTCATCGTGATTGGTGATAGGCCATGAATTGAGAAATGTCTACTCTAATGAGAAGTGAGGGAAGCCGACCCCTTCTTGACAGATTGTCTGAAAATTAATATATTTTGTTGAAGAGGAGAGAGTTCTGCGACGAGTCGACAGGAAGTGTGATTTTTTTTTTTTTTTTCTCTCTCAAGTGACTGAATAGGCCGGAGTTTTCTAATCGTTTTCAAAGGAGCCCTTTCTGATTTCGTGAATAACGTTATGGGATAGTTAAGCTCTGCCGCAGACCTGGTGTTTAGATTCATTGTAGACTCGTGAACTCTGAAAATCTCTGATCTTTGAGTGAACTGTACTTGTGATTTAATCGCACATTTGTGAATCAAATTAAAATCTCTACTTTTCTTTTTTGTGAATAATAAATCATAAAAATCCAGAGTGCTGTATTTGTATATATATAGTGCTTGTAAATAAAAATTAAAGTGTTATCATGATCCTGAAAGTGGCCTTCTCCTTGAAATCGTTATAGGTCTAGTATAGGCCGAGACATTAGACTAGTTAATAAAACCAATTTAAGACCGGTGTTAGTATTGTAATCTCAATTATCTGAAAACACTTTTTCATTACAAAACATAAAAATTTCCACTTTCATAAGTAAAAATTCATTAGTTATAAGTGTTCTTCAATTTCTATTAATTGACAAAACAATTTAATTCAAAACACTATGTAATTACTTTAAGAGACATGTTTATATCATAATGATTCCTTAACTGTTGAGAAAATTGAAATTCCTTCTTTTTTTCATCATTTAAAAATCTGAATCTACACACCCCTGCGTAATTAAATCACCGGAGATCCATTAACTGTCAAAAATAATCAATTTCGATTCATTTTTTCATAAAAAAAATTTACCTTTTTTTCCATAATTTTCCATAAAATTAATTTAAGAAATGCGTTTAGTACAGAAAGTTAATTGTTTAAACTAGCACAGTTTTCTGGCTTAGAATAATCAATAATTTAATTTCACTTATCTTCCAAAATCTATTTACTATATATTTACTACGGGACGACAAAGGGGGTAGGAGATTTTCTCTACACCCCCACCCCCTCTGCAAGTAATGTCTTTTTAATGGTTATTAAATTGAAAATATTCAAATGCGGATAGAGCAACGTTTATTAGAATGCAAATCGGCCAATCTCCTTTCTCTTTATGCATACAGGAATTAATTTCTTTCTTTCTGGTTATGTTTTTCTCTTTTGTTTTCACTCTGTTTTAATCTCTCAGTTCCAAATTTCGTTTTATTTTTTTTTCTTTGCCACTCTTATCTTTGGTGAGACAGCTTTGGATTTCATGTCGGAATGAACATTTGTAATTTTTAATCATTAAAAGTTTTTATTAATGATTCGGCCGTGTTGGAAATATGAGGGTCGGGGGCTTACTGTTAGAGATTGAGAAAGATCAGTTACTTTTTTGCTACATTGTTTCCATTCATCCATTTTAATTCATGAATTTAAATATATGGTTTGGTTTTGTCACGTTTAGGATGGATAAATGCGTCAGAGCAAAAAGAGATGATACCAATATTTATAGGAAAACAGAAATCGTTTTTCTTTTTCAATTAATAGAGTGTGATTTTGTTTTATCAATTACTCATATACCATAATACACACACACACACACACACACACACACACACACATATATATATTATAGCATTTTATTCAAGGGAAGAGTTTGGACATTTCTTTCCCAGCAGATGAGAATTTATATTCTTTGAACAGTACATAATAACAACCCATCACTCCAAATGTGACAGCAAATAAGCAGTGTGATGGGTAGTTATATTACATGAAATTATTGTTTTGTAATACTGAGAGCAACCTGTCACTCAAATCTGATAGCAGATATTCGGAGTCATGTATAATGAGACTCAGGAAATTAGCTATTGTCTCTGAGACCTTCATAGATAGAAAAAGTTACAGATGGAATACGGTCTACACCATGAATGGTTGCATCGAGATTGGTGATAGACTATGAACTGAGAAAATGTCTACTGCAGTGAGAAGTGAGGGAAGCTGCCCCCCACCCCCATTTCACAGATTGTCTGAAAAGGAGTTTTTTTTGGTGAAGAGAAGAGACGAGCGACGAGTCGACTAGAAGTGTGATTTTTTGTCTGTTTTTTTCTCTGAAGTGACTGAATAGGCCGGAGTTTTCCATCGATTTTGAAAGGGAGCCCTTGTGGTTTCGTGAATCACGCCAGGGATAGTTTAGGTCTGCCGTGAACCAGGTGTTTAGATTCATCGTAGACTAGAGAATTTTGAAGATCTCTGACTTTCGAGTGTGGGGCGAAAGCTACCGAGGAACCGAGAACTTCAATGTGAACCATTCAACCATCGTTCGGCGTCTCAAAAATCTTGGAAAGGTATGAAAATTGGCTGTGTGGGTCCTCCACGAACTCAGCGATAACAATAAAGCCGAACGTATACAAAATTTCGCAGATTTGCTTCAACGAAACGAGCAGTATCTTATCACTGGGGATGAATCATGGCTTTTCTTCAAAAACGTCAAAAGAAAAACGGTCTGCGTTTCACCAGGAGTTTCACCAAAAGGAATAACGAAGGACGCGCAATTTAAGAAGGCAATGTGATGCGTTTGGTGAGACATAAACGGAATCATCCATTGAGAAATCGTCTTAAACGGAATTTGATATTGGTGAAACCGAACCCAAAAATGAGTATGAGTATGATTATCGAGAAGCAATTTTATAACCTAAAAGTAGAAGGATATTTTCTTTCATATATTTATAAAAAAATTGTACATTTTTATTAAAATACAGGGCGTCAAAGCAACGCCTGATAATTATGCACTAACCCAATATACATTGAAGTGACAAAAGTCATGGGATACCTCTTAATATCGTGTCGGCCCTACTTTCGCCCGGCGAAGTGCAGCAACTCGACGGGGCATGGACTGAACAAGTCGTTAGAAGTCTTCTGCAGGAATATTGAGCCGTGCTGTCTCGATAGACGTCCATAATTGTGAAAGCGTTGATGGTGCAGGATTTTGGGCACGAACAGACCTCTCGATGATGTCCCATAAATGCTCGATGGGATTCATGTCGGGCGATCCAGGTGGCCAGATCATTCGTTTAAATTGTCCAGAATGTTCTTCAAACCAATCGCGAACATTTGTGGCCCGGTGACACGGCGCATTGTCATCCATAAAAATCCCATCGTTGTTTGGGTACATGAAGTCCATGAATGGCTCCAAGTAGCTGAACATAAGCATTTCCAGTCAATGTTCGGTCCAGTAGCACCAGAGGACTAAGTCCATGCCATGAAAAAACAGCCCACACCATTACGGAGCCACCACCAGCTTGAACAGTGGCTTGCTGACAGTTTGGGTCCATGGCTTCGTGGGGTCTGCGCCACACTCGAACCCTACCATCAGCTCTTACCAACTGAAATCGTGACACATCGGACCAGGCCACGGTTTTCCATTCATCTAGGGACCAACCGATATGCGCACGTGCCCACGAGAGTCGCTGCAAGCGATGTCGTTCTGTCAGTAAAGGCACTCGAGTCGGTCTTCTGCTGGAATAGCCCAAGAAAGCCAAATTTCTCCACACAGTTCTAACAGACAAGTCCCTTGTACGTCCCACATTGATTTCTTCGGTTATTTGACGCAGTGTTGCTTGTCTGTTAGAATTTACGACTCTTTGCAGACGTCGTCGGTCTCGGTCGTTAAGTGCAGGCGGTCGATCACTGCGCTGTCCATGGTGGGATGTTATGCCTGAAATTTCATACTCTCGGCACACTCTTGACACAGTGGATCTGGGAATGTTGAATTCCCTAACGATTTCCGAAATGGCATGACCCATGCGTCTAGCTCCAACTAACATTCCGCGTTCAAAGTCTGTTAATTCCCGTCGTGCGGTCACCATCACGTCAAAACCTCTTCACATGAATAACTTGAACAGAAATGAAAGCTCTGCGAAAGCACTGCGCATTTATACCTGTTCTACGCGATGCTACTGCCATCTGAAAATTTGCATATTGCTATCCCATGACTTTTGTCACTTCAGTGTATATATGCATAATTAAAACCAAATCACACGCTATTAATTAAAAAAGCAAAAGTATTTCAGTTTTCCTATAATTATTAGTATCATTTCTTTTTACTCTGAAACTTTTATCCATCCCAAACGTGACAAAACAAAACCATACATTTAAATTCATGAATAAAGAAGTTGAAACAGAAACAATGCAGCAAAAATGTAACCGTAATGAAAATCTCTAACGCTAAGCCCCCCATCCGCATATTTCCAACACAACCGAACCATTAATAAAAATTTTTTAATGATTAAAAATTACAAATGTTCGTTCCGTCATGAAATCCAAAGGTGTCTCTCCAAAGATAAGAGTTGCCAGAAAAAAAATATATAATAGAACGAAATTTTTATCCCAACGTTTCCGAACCAAACGTTTAAAACGGTTGAAAACAAAAGAGAAAAACATAACCAGAAAGAAAGAAAGTATGCATAAAGAGAAAGAAGATTGGCCGATTTGCATTCTAATAAGCGTTGCTCTATCCGCATTTGAATATTTTCAATTTAATAACCATTAAAAAGACATTACTCGCAGAGGGGGTGCGGGTGGTAGAGAAAATCCCACACCCCCTTTGTCGTCCCGTAGAAAATATATAGTAAATAGATTTCGGAAGATAAGTGAAATTAAATTATTGATTATTCTAAGCCAGAAAACTGTGCTAAAACTGTGTAAACAATTAACTTTCTGTACTAAACGCATTTCTTAAATTAATTTTATGAAAATTATGGAAAAAAATTCATCCTTTTTTATGAAAAAATGAATCGGAATTGATTATTTTTGACAGTTAATGGATCTCCGATTATTTAATTATGCAGGAGTGTGTGGATTCAAATTTTTAAATGCTGGCAAGAAAAAAAAAGGAATTTAATTTTCTCAACAGTTAAAGAATCATTATGATATAAATATGCCTCTTAAAGTAATTACATATTGTTTTGTATTAAATTGTTCAATTAATAGAAATTGAAGAATACTTACAATTAATGAATTTTTACTTATGAAAGGGGCTAATTTTTATATTTTGTAACGAAAAAGTGTTTTTAGATAATTAAGATTACAATACTAACAATGGTCTTAAACTGGTTTTATAAACTAGTGTAACGTTTCGGCCTATACTAGACCTGTAACGACTTCAAGAAGAGCGCCACTTTTAGGATCATGAGAACACTTTCACTTTTATTTACTAGCACTGTATATGTAAAAATAGAGAACTCTGGATTATTATAATTTAATGAAAATTAGAGATTTAAATGTGATTCGCAAATGTCCGATTACATCACAAGTACAGTTCACTGGAATGTCAGAGATTTTCAGAGTTTTCGAGTATACGATAAGCCTAATCACCTGTTCTGCGGCAGACCTTAACTATTCCATAGCGCGATTGACGAAACCACAAGGGGCTCCCTTTGAAAACGGATGGAAAACTCCAACCTATTCAGTCACTTCAGAGAAGAAAAAAAGGGAAAAAAATCAAATTTCTAGTCGGCTCTTCGCAGAACTCTCTCCTCTTCACCAAAAACAACAACAACAAAATAACCTCCTTTTCAGACAATCTGTCAAGAGTGGGGTCAGCTTCTTTAACTTCTCACTGGAGTACACTTTTCTCTATTCGTGGTCTATCACTAATCATGATGGAACTATTCATAGTCTATCATCAATTTATAGTTGTTTCGGCCTGTGAAGGTCGCACAGACATTCCCTAATTTCCTTATTATACATGATACCGAATATCTGATAACAGATTTGAGAGACAAGTTTGTTCTCATTAGTACAATACTCTAAATTCATGTAATATAACTACTCACATTATAGCTCATCTGCTGTCAAATTTGAGTGATGGGATTATTATATATTTGCCAAATTTCATACATCCCTCTCTCCTGGGAATGAAATACTAAAAATCGTATGGGGAGAAAAAAGTGCTACAGTACAAAGACCCTTAAACAAGCTTGCTTTTAAGATGATTTTGTAAATATTTGTTATACGAAGGTAACTCTGAAAATTTTGAGACAGTGGCAGACGACAAACGCTGGAAAAAAATATTCGTTAATTTTGTAAATCTGAACTCTTTTATCGCCGCAGGCGATAACTTGTGGCAACAATTGCAATTTAGCTGTCGTAGAATAGATTTTAGAGGAAAGGGAAATGGAATTGACGCGCGATCATTATCGCGCTATGATTTTCTATGATTTTAAAGTTGGGTTAAATCAAGAAGAATGCCTTCAAGGTCCGCAACTAGCATATGGAGACGAAGCTGCATTTCGTGCTACTGTATTTAGATGGTTTACAGAATTTCGTATAGGTCAAAGTTCTCTGCTAGATCAAGAACACACAGGAAGACCTTCATCAACTGTAGTTCCAGAAAATGTGTCGGCCATACGAAAAATGTTAGTCGATGATAATTGCTGCGCTTACCAAATGATACAAAAGAAACTTAACATTGGATCCACAGCTATACATAGAATTATTCATAAAGAATTGAATATGAAAAAATTAGTTTGTCGTTGGGTTCCCCATAATTTAACAGCACACCTAAAAACGGAGAGTGTCAGAATCAGCAAAGAAATCATAAAATTACTTAACGATGGTGGACTAATGAATGATTGGTGGACGATGGACGATGGTGGATTCACGAAACCACAAGGGGCTCACTTTGAAAACAGATGGAAAACTTCGGCCTATTCATTCACTTCAGAGAAAAAAAAAGAATAAAAATCACACATCTAGTCGATTGTCTTCTTCACCAAAAAAAAGTTCATTTTCAGACAGAAGTGAAGGGGGGTCAGCTTTCCTCACTTCTCAATGGAGTAGACATTTCTCAGCTTGTGGTCTATCCCCTATCACAATGGAGCAACTCCTAGTAGAGTTCACATTCCATCTGTAGTGTTTTCACCCTGTAAAGGACGCACAAACATTCGCTAATTTCCTGAGTCTCATTATACATGATACCGAATATCTGCTATCAGATTTGAGTGACAGGTTGTTCTCATTTGTACAAAATATTAATTGCATGTAACATTAATTGCATTGCTACTCACAATAAATCTTGTCTGCTGTTAAATTTGAGTGATGGGTTGTTATATACTTGTCAAATAACATGCGTTCCTCTCTCCTGGGGATAAAATGCCAAAAATTTTCTCGGCAGAAAAAAATGCTACAGTACAAAGACCCTTAAACAAACTTGCTTTTAAGATGATTTTGTAAATATTTGTTTTATAACTTTGTTTTGTGTGTTATGTGATGCAGTTGTGCTGTTTTTGCAATTTTAAATAAATATAACAGGTTATCTTATTATTATTATAAGAAATAATCCAGTTTCTACTGTGAAACAACACTGACTCAAGACCACACCCATATTGACCGTAATCTGCACTTTATATATATATATATATATATTTAAATTCCGTTGTATAAGTAAGTGATAAAACAAAATCACCCACTATATTTAGAAAACGAAAACCATTTCAGTTTTTCCATAATTATTTGTATCATTTCTTTTTACTGTGACGCTTTTATCTATCCCAAACGTAACAAAACAAAACCATATATTTAAATTCATGAATTAAAAAGGAAGAAACGGAAACAACGTAGCAAAAAAGTAACTGATCTTTCTCAATCTCTAACGCTAAGCCCCACATATTCCTAACACGACCGAACCATTAATACAAATTTTTTAATGATTAAAAATTACAAATGTTCGTTCCGTCATGAAATCCAAAGCTGTGTCTCCAAAGATAAAAGTCACCAGAAAAAAAATATATAATAAAACGAAATTTTTATGCGAACGTTTTCCGAACTGAGCGATTAAAACTTGCGAAAACAAAAGAGAAAAACATAACCAGAAAGAAAGAAATTAATTCTTGTATGCATAAAGAGAAAGAAGATTGGCCGATTTGCATTCTAATAAGCGTTGCTCTATCCGCATTTGAATATTTTCAATTTAATAACCATTAAAAAGACATTACTCGCAGAAGGGGGACGAGAAAATCTCCCACCCCCTTTGTCGTCCCGTAGTAAATATATAGTAAATAGATTTTGGAAGATAAGTGAAATTAAATTATTGATTATTCTAAGACAGAAAACTGTATTCTGAAGGGTGATAGTTTAAACAATTAACTTGGTGTATGTACTAAACGCATTTCTTAAACTAATTTTATGAAAATTAATGGAAAAAAAGTAATTTTTTTTATGCAAAAATGAATCGAAATTGATTATTTTTTACAGTTAATGGATCTTCGACTATTTAATTACGCAGGATCCATATTTTCGAATGCGAAGAAGAAGAAGGAAATTCAATTTTTTTGTCAACAGTTAAGGAACCATTATGATACAAATATGTCTCTTAAAGTAATTACGTATTGTTTGGTATTAAATTGTTTTGTCAATTAATGGAAATTGAAGAAAGCTTTTGTTTGACGAATTTTTACTTATGAAAGCAAGAATTTTTATCTTTTGTAATGAAAAAATGTTTTAGATAATTAAGATAACAAGTTTGATGGCAGATGTTTAGTGACTAGTGCTCTGTCGCTCGGAGCTACAGGTTTCGAGTTCTAGTCCCTGCGGTGCCATTAATGTTTCTAGTGTTTCGGAATCAACTTTAAAAAGTAGGCCCCAGTTTCATTTGACTGTAGAGCATTGGGCATAGGGCTCACAATCCAACATTGTAAAAAGTTAGCGTCATCGACCCAAGCCAGACTTCTACATACTACTATGCCCAAAGAGTGAGACAAATTTAAAATTCCCGGGGCTTATGGAATTTCAATTTTTCTGAAAAAGTAAAATTGGTCTTACTTTTTGGGTTCAGTTGTATATTCGTATATTTCCGTGTCACGTATATTTCGTTTATGCACAATATATATATATTTTGTGCATTATATAATAATTCCCCATAAATTATTATATTATTATTAATTCAATAAAATATTTAAAATGAAGATGCCAATTAAATCGCATGAAATAATGCTTTTCTAGTTTTAAAAAATACTTTTCGTCAAAGATGTTGATTTTGTCCATGAAAATACTTTAAATAGAAACTTAAAAAACGTCATATTAAAGTAAAGAATATTACTTCCTAAAAATTAAAAACTATAACTTTATATTCCATTAAATGATATAGTTCAATCCTGTCACTCAAAAAATTATTTATTTTTTCCTCTTTTGTATTATCCAGAACTTTGCTACTTTTATCTTTGAAGATATAAGATGGGAGAATATCTCTTTTTTAAAATTTAAAATGATACATCCTTTCAAATTTCAAACAGCGAATTTCAGCCTAAATTCCTCTTGTCATTCTCGAGAGAACGGATTCTCTGAAGATGGGTTTCTGACATCAAAGATCGAGTCGGAATGAACGATAGCATTAAGCTGAACGAGTCGTTATTTCTTTAACTCGAAGTGATTGACAAAGGTTAGAATTGTGTTTCACTAAAAATTTATTTAAAGGATTCGTCTCAAAAAGAATTCGGACATCTTTTTGACGTTTCATTATAAGGGTGATTTAAAATTAGAGATAAAAATATTTATGAGACATTTTCAAATGGTGGAATTTCTTTTGTAAGAATAATATTTAAAGAAATAATTTTTGTATGGATTTTATTAGTTAATAATTCAGATACACTTGTTCCATTAAATGGTATAATGCTTTGAAATTCATCGAGGAATCTGTGTCATTTTTGGATCTACGATAATTGAAAATAAAGAAATAATTAATGGCGAACAGATGCTATTGCTGTTCAGACGAGTCAGAATTTCCAATTGGAACTAATTGATCAATCTGTTTTGCCTTATAATCCTATTTAATATCGTATTTAATTTTCCCTTATAATTTCCCTTATTATATTTTCTGCTTTCGATTTTCTTAAAGTCTAACCATTTGCCTACCGATAGCGAAATGTTAAAATCACCGAGCAGACAATTTGAATTCGCGGACTGCGAAATTATATAAATAAGTTTGAAAAAGCTTGTCCTGTAGAATCAAAACTATTCAAATGTATATATGTGAAAAAGTGATCTAGGGTATGTATGTTCGTAGAGCTTTTACTAAAATTAAAGTCTTATTGATAATTTATTTATTTATTTTTTTATAAAGTAAACTGATTCATTTTTTATTATGATTAGCTTCTTAACTTCTTATATTGAAAATAATGATCCACTTTTTTAGCTTTAGTAGAAAAAAAAAACATTATCAAACGATTTTTTCTCTTTTGTAGGACTCCTTAAATAATACTGAATAAACTACAAATCTACAGCTACATTGGTGAAATATCACAGAAAAATCCCCATTAAAAACTTAAGACATCTGAAAATTCTTGTTTATGCCAGACTCGGAGCTCAGTGGCAATGTGCGCCACTGGGGAGCATTAGGGCGGAGGTTCAATCCACTAGCGGCTTTGTTGTAGACCCTGTTTCGTAAAACGAGGAAACTCGATGGCGTTTACAATGTTCAACATTTTGCTTCGTTAGGCAGACTGCTACACCACACCACAACACTGTACCTAGAGCTGAATTGCCCCTATACAGTTTGGGAATGATGTGGATGAGAGAAGCCTAACTGGGCCCCGTGATACTCTTACAATCAAATGGTAGCCTGGTGGCCAAGAGGCTAGCGTATTATGGCCAAGTGGCCTTTAGTATCATAGGCTTCAGATTCGAATCCTGGTGTTGGCATGGATGTTTGTTAGGGGTTCGGAATCCACTTTAAACTGTAGCTTCCTGTATGTTTAGCCCTCGTGTGCACAAGATGACCGTAGAGCGACAAACCTAACCAAACCAAACTTGCAGTCATAGGAGACCAGGACCTACGGCTTAAAGTGGATTCCGAACCACTACAAACATCCATGGCACCTCTGAAACTTGAACGCGAAACCTGTGGCACCTAGCGACAGAGCGCTAGACATTCGGTCATTCAGGCCTCTCGTTAAGCAAACTAATTGGTAGGAGTTTTCTGGGTTTACTCCCACACGATGCACAAATGCAGTATAGTTCCCATTAAAAGACATCCCGGAAGGCACTGTCCTCTTTCTTCAGTGACACGGAGACAAGTCAGATTTCTACCTACGGGTGCTCCATCACAACAGAAGCTGCCTCCCCCCGCCCTCCTCTTTCCATGAGACCAAACTGGTTCATAGATTTTCTCTAAATGTTGCTGTTTACCAAGTGCAATAAGTTTTAAATTAAATTTACTAACTGAAATGTTTTCAAAAAGCAAAACAATGTGCAATAAAAGTTATGTATTTGTTACTATTAGATTGAAT
>BPLQ01010499.1:0-59926 GCA_021605075.1 Caerostris darwini | reverse complement strand
TGATGCGGGTGAAAGGAAAGGACGCACGATGGAGGCAGAAAAGTTTTGCAAAATTCACTTTTGGAGGTACAGAAGCTGAACAATGGGGAAAATTCATACAAGAACAGAACTAAATGTCAAAAATTTAAAAAGGAGGAATATGAAATGCGAAAAATATAAAAACGTTAGGAAAGAGATTTTAGAGAAAAAAATTAAAAGCAATATGATACAATAAACACTACATAAGAGATTATACAAATCAGAGAGCTGAAGGAATATTCATCAAATCAATTATTATCGAATTTAGAAAATCTTAATAGCTAATAAATAAACCGACGGTAGGAGCAGTTGCTGCAAAATTATGGACAAAGATAATAAGAGAATTAAAAAAAAAAAAAAAAAAAAAAAAAAAAAAAAAAAAAGGAGATATTACATAAGAGATAAATATGCTAGGTATATAACTAGAAAAATGGTATTCACATCAAAAATTTTTGATTTTGCAATTTGAAGTCTAATAATGAAAAAGAAAACGAATTGTTTCAAATATAGTGTGCCCTAGAAATATGCTGTTGGACCCACTTAAATTATATACATTATAATACAAAATTTCCTTTGATACATACACAAGCATAGATTATTTTGTAAAACAAATTACTTAAATATGCAAACATAGGACGGTTATGTTACCTTAAATATATACACAAGCAAAGATTATTTTATAAAGTTAATTACTTTACATGATTCATAATTATAAAATATTTTAACAGCGAATTACCTTAATATTCTAACACAGTATATGCAAACACTTAGATTATTTAAAAAAGTAAAATTACTTAAAATATACACGCAAAAAAAAAAAAAAAAAAAAAAAAAAAAAAAAAAAAAAAAAAAAAAAAAAAAATATATATATATATATATATATATATAGATAGATATACACACACTTAAGTCTTTGTGAGAAGCAAAACTATAAGTATATACACATGATGAGTAAACACATGTCAATTTCTTTATAAAGCAGGATTACTCTGTTTATAAATACATTCACACACGCACAGAGTAAGAAAAATATATATATATGTAGAAAAAGGAAGTATGCTACTAAAGATTGTTAAAAAGTTGTGTACAAAATATTGTTTCACACTTAGTCCGGGATAAGTAAGATTTGATTTTTACAAATAAAGTTTATCATGCTTCGGATTTTGAGTCGAGACCCTTTGCATTTTAAGATGTTAATCTTCCATTGAATAGTATTCTCTTCGGAAGGTTTCTTCATATGCCATGATAAAGTAAGTGGGCAGGAGGTAGCGTAGTGAAGAGGATTACCCACATCTCCACAAGAACAATAGCTTGCGTCCCTCAGATGAAATCGTTGTAGATAAGAGGGAAATGGACCATGCCCTGTTAAAAACATGGTTTCCTCTCTTGTCCATCCAGCAGAATATGCCGACACTTTTTAATAATTTCATAAATAGGTCGACCCGTTAATCCTTCATCCCACTGTTTTTGCCATTTAGAAAGGAGGTGATTATTTAAAAAACCTTTCAATTCTGAAAGGGGACTTTTTATTTGAATTGGCTGGCCATTTGATATGCCTTGCTTGGCAAGCTCATCAGCGGTTTCATTGCCGAGATGTCCAATATGTGCTTTTATCCATCCCAATTTTATCAGTTTATTGGAGTGGAGATACCACTGAATTTCTCTTGCGAGTGGATGTGGTGTAAAAGGATTTAAAATAGCTAGTAGTCCAGAGAGGCTATCAGACCATATTTTTACATGTTTTCTTGTTGTGGATACATGTCTAATTGCTTCGCGGATGGCTATTAGCTCTGCTTGGAAAACAGAGTTATGAGGGTTCAATTTACCCATCCACTCTGAAATTTTTATCCCATTTTTGAAGGAGCAAAATGCTGCCCCTGTGCCTTCACTCGATTTCGAGCCGTCCGTATAAAAAGTCTCAGCATTTGTTGAAAAGAACTGTGTCCGTATGTCAACTTGATTGCAGATATTAAAACTATGGATTGGGTGGAGTGACAATCCTGCAATCTTCTGCTCAAAGTCATCCGCTGTTATTTGAAGAGTTTCCATCTGTAAGTTTTTCCTAGTTCTAGACACAACAGTGAATGCAGCTTCTGCTTGCAATCTTAAGTGAAGAGGGGCGAGACCCGTGATAATCTGAAGAGCAGCTGTTGATGTGGTTCTGTATGCCCCAGTTATATACAGAAGGAAGAGTCTTTGAATAGATTGCAATTTTTTTTTTTTCAATTCTAGAGGTTGGAAAAAGTGCCCAGACTGCTGCTCCGTGACTTAGCACTCTTTCAGCTATCGTCTTGTATAAGATTCGCCTGAATTCTTGTTTTGTACCCCAGGTGTTACCGGCACTCCTTCGTAACAAACGACTTATATCTGTTGCTCTTTTGCCTTGTTCACTAAGATGTTTCGCCCAATTGAGTTTTTCGTCGATGAAAACACCCAAGTATTTAACGAATTTTTTCCTTTTGATGGAGTCATTTCCCCATTTGATAACGGGCCCTCTTGACAGCTTTCCTATGACGAGGTAATTCGTTTTCTGTATAGATATAGATAGCTGATGTTTATCTGTCCAAATTTTAAACTTCTGGAGGGATTCGTTTGAAAGTTTTTCTAGTCCCCGTCTAGTTGGACTTTTAATGGCAAATATGAAGTCGTCTGCAAAGGCTTGCAAATGCACTGCTGGAGGCCATTGATAATTGAGTACCTCATCTGCAACAAGATTCCACATTATTGGTCCACTACAAGAACCTTGAGGACAACCTTTAGATTGTTCCCACATTACTGGACCTTCACTTGTTTGAATTGCAACTAATCTTTGGGCTAAGGTGTCCAGAAGAGTTTCTGTAACATCTGAAGGTTGCAGAACTTCCTTCATTCTATTTCGGATTGAATTATATTGAAGGTTATCAAATGCACCCTTAATATCTAAAGAAATGATTACTATGTGTTGTTGTTGTTGTTTAGCATCGTAGATGAAGTCCATTAGAGCTATGAGCGCATCATCGACAGATCTACCTATACGAAATCCATATTGTCTAGAATTCAGCTTATTTAATTCTTGAAGTTTGAAGGATAATCTTAGGGTTAAGAGTTTCTCTAGAACTTTGCCTATCGTGGGAAGAAGAGAAATTGGTCTGTAGGAATTATGATCTGCTTTATCTTTGCCTTTCTTATGGAAAAGGACCACAACTCCTATTTTAAAGGCATTTGGGAAAGTATGGAACTGTAAACATTTATTAAAGAGCTTATGGAAAATATCTGGAAAATAATCATTAATAATGTGAACGACTTGGTTATCTATGCCATCAAATCCAGGAGCCTTCCCTTTTGGTAGCGTTTGTATCACTCTTTTAATTTCTTCTTTAGTAAATGGCGGATCTATAGCAAAAGAGTGAGTTTCAGGAAGAGAAGAAGAAGATTCTTGGACACTGAAAGGATATATTTTTTCCAGAAGTTTCTTGGCAATTGCTTTGCTATTCCCACTTCCTGATACATCTATGGCTTTAAAGATTTCAGATGGGGAAGGGAAGTATTGACTGTGGTCTTGAAAGGTTTTCCAAAAGGAGTACCTGATTCTGAGCAGAATTTTCTCCAGGCTTGGCGTTTTGCGTGGAGAATTTCTTTTTTATAGGTTGCTCTTGTTTTGGAGTAAGCCGAAGTATACTTTTCTTTTTCAGCCCCTTCCGATTTTTGCATTCTTCTTCTAAGAGCATTTAATTGCTTTTTTCTTATTTCTAGTTGTGGGTTCCACCAGGTAAGAGGTTTATTTTTTACCATTGTTTTGATTCGGTATGCTTTAGAGCATGCTTTAACAATGTTTTTTTGAAGAATGTGAGTAACTTCATTTAGTTGACTCCTATTACTAACATTGTTCAACGTGGAAATTAAACTGGGAAAAGATGGAGAGAAGGCATTAAAGAATTTTTTATGTCCCCCGAACGCAGTTTTAAATCTTTTAAATGTAATAGTATTCCTTTCAGAATGTATAGTTGTTCTTATGTATTTGTGATCACTGAGAGTTTCTTCCTCTAGAACTTCCCAGTCACATCTAGAGGCCAATTCTGCTGAAGAGACGAGAGTAACATCTGGCCATCCCTTACTATTGCGATGTACAAAAGTTGGCTCTGATTTTCTATTGTTTAATAAATGGAAGTCATTTGCTGCTAGGAACTCCTCCACTAACAAACCTCTAGCGTCTTCTGAATTATAGCCCCAACTTGTGCTGTGTGCATTTAGGTCTGCTCAATTAACAATTTCTCATGTTCAATCGAAGAAGTGAAACTGTTAATCTCATTTAAAGTCGTTTGGAGATTATCGTAAGGTGAACAGTATCCTGAAATTATAGTAAGGGGTTGATAGTTATCAGAAATTTTTATTGCCACTGCACTCCTACCTATCCCCAGCACAATCGGCAATTGAACGTTTGGGAGAGCGACAATGCCTGCTTTTCCATTTTGGGATAACCAACTTTTCCAAGTTCTGGGTATTCCTTCAATTCTATTATTTTTGACATAAGGTTCTTGGACGAGAATTAAATCCGTTTTAAATTTCTGAATAAGTTGATTTAATAAAATGGTAGCTACTTTGGCTTTTCTCAGGTTGATTTGCACAATGTTCAAGTTAATGGAATTTTGATCTTGGAGCGTCCATTGAGGAAAATTAGTAAGTTGATCAGTTGTATTGCAAGACTCAAGATATGAAGACATTGTAATGTCCAAATTTGGAACTATATTTAGTGTATGTTTAATGGATGTAGGTCTTTAAAAATAGAAAAAAAAAAAAATTAAATAAAGAAATTAAATATGTATATATAATAATGATAATAAAAAACAACTGCAAGACTTTTAATAGATTACTGATCTTTTGTACGCTTTGATTTCTTTTATGAAGCAAGGACAGTGTGAATCGCCAGCTGAATGCCTAGTGTCGAAGTTTGTGCTATATTTGATATTAGCATCATGGCAATTTATGCAGTAAAGATCGTTCGATTTACAATTATGTGTGAAATGATTAGATGAGCAAAAAGCGCAGTATGGGCTTTTGTTTGGGCACTGATGTTGTGAATGTCCGAAATTCTGACAATTGTAACATCTTCGAACATTGTAAAATTCTCTGATGTTATGTATTTGCCAGTTAACAACTAATTTGCCTTCATTTATCAAAGTTTTGAAAGCTGCTGGAGAAGCTTCTATAATGCGATGGTTGCAATCTTCTTTTCTTCCTTTTATTTTGAAGGAAATTTTGAAAGTTAGCTTGTTGAACCCTGTCGCGATTTCTAGGGCGTCCTGGAGTTCAAGATCCGAGAGTTTCTTTGGAATATTGTAAATAATTAATTTGGGTGATCTTCGTTGGGGCTTATGATGCCTAATCTTTTCTTTAAGTAATTCTGAGTTACCTATTGAATTCAAGAGTTTGTCAACGTCTTTTTCCTCTGCGCAATTCACGGCGAGGCCATTGTTACGTAAATTCCTGATTGAATTAATTTTAATTTTTTCCTTTGAAGGATTAACAGATTTTTCAACAATTCTCTCAGTGATGTTTCCTTTTCAGTGCATAGTGAATCTGTAGTTGACTGAGAAGGGTACAGTAGTACTGTATGCGAAATCTTGGGTGGACTTTTTAAAGTTTCTGCATACGTGAGGGAAGGATTTGTATCATGAGGAGAATTATCTATGGCAGCAGGGGTATTTGTCGGGAAGTTTTTAACGTGAAGTTCAAGTCTTCTCAATAGTTTATCACCATACGATCTAAGGGCAGAATTAAAAATGAAGCGAGAGCCTGTTTTCTCATTAAGTAGATTTCTAATTTCAGTTATAATTTCTGAAGGTGGTAAATCATTGATGTTTTCCTTTTCCACAGTACGAAAAGCTTGCTCGTGATTTTCACTTCTCAAGTTATACATGGTTAAACTCAAAAGTGTACAAATAATGAATAACTAAAAACAGAAAGAAGACAAACGGTTCTCGCTACCCTCACAAAATGAATCAGTGGCACTGCTCTATTATGCACTATTTCGGGGAGGGGTGGGGGAACAACAAGAAGGGAATGAAGTCCTGCAAAAGGAACAACTTCAAAATTGTCAAGAGTGGGGAGAGCGCCTTGAGGAGTGACAGGGGTTAAAGGTCACCTGATTATGGCTTCAAAGACGGGGGTGAGAGAAAGGAAAGACCCCAAAACAGTCTGTCTGATTGCCAAGGTCAAACGAAAAGTAAAAAGGGTGGGATAATATTTCTACTCTGCAATAAAAAAAATAAAAGACAAGCGGGTGGAAAGTTAGACAAAATGGCTGACTACTGGAAAAGCGTAGACCAATTCATAGGAGTGAAAAATAGGGCAAAAATTCGATAAACAAAAAATTTTAAATGAAGAACAGCCTCAAAAAATCTAAAGCAGCAAAAGAAGAATTAGAATATTTCAAGAGAAAAACAAATAATAAGAAGAATTTACTGAGAAAAAATTGACCAACAAAACAAAAAACAAAAACAAAAAATCTTGTTGAACTGAATTTCTAAAGAAGAGTTGGATAGAAATAAAAAAAATAATAATAATAAATACTACGGAATCTGGATAAAAATAATAAAAATCAAAGGAAGATATAGTTAAAAACAGTTGAACAGGAAGAAAAATAGAAAATTTAAAAATCAAAAATAAGATGGGGATGGGAATCCTTAGAAGGCAAGACAATAAAAGATAAACCAAGAAACCAAAAAGCACATTCAAAATTGTAAGAGAAAAAAAAAAAACATAAATTGTTGTAAAATGATCAAATATAAAAAAGCGAAAAAATTTACACAGGAATAAATTCAGACACAAAACAATGCATAATAAAAAGTATCACTAATCAAATAAAATATATCTTGTGAGGGAAGACTTACCCTGGTCGTCTTTACTGTGTAAAAATTTTTTAAAATCCTGAATTACAAGACAAAGATCATAATACGAGGGGAGAAAACGAGGAGCGGAAAAAAACACGTCTGTACTGCGCGGATGTTTTCAAAACCTAAATTATTTTACCAATTATTTTAGAATGATAAATCTTTGCAGGAATTAGTTTTGAGTAATACTTTAAGATCATAAAAAAATTAATTTAAAGCAAACATACTTTTAATTGCTGCAACAAATTTAAATCTTAAAAATAAATATAATATTTGTATATAAAGTTTACGTGATAGTTTGTATTTTAAGTTAACAGATATACTTTGTAAATAATTATGAAAAGCATTCTCTTTTAATAATTTTTTCATTAAAAGACATTTAAACATATATGTCAGTGGGTTTTAATATGTTTTATAGAAATGAATTTATATTCTTAAAATTTAGTATTACTTAGCTCATTTTGTAAAGTATTTAATCTTGATCCAACAATGAATATCTCCAGCAAAAATTAATCATCTTAACTAGCATCAATCTTGGTAATAACCTTGAAATATTGCACAGCACTAATACATCATGGTCCTTATTATAGGCTGTTATCGTACTTCAACCAATCATGAAGCTTGCTGAGAAGTACCGATATCGATATTACCCTGTCAAACTGCAGTCATCTGTAAGTTATGAAAAACAGATTAAATCACACTTATGGTGAATTTATGTAACAAAACAGCTTTTATAAATTTTTACAATAAAGACTAAGTTTTTCAGGTTTCTTTTTACATAGATTTGTGAAATTATAAAACATGAATCATGTTTCTTACAACAGAATCACCTGTTATTATGTTCTACAAACATTCATTATGAACACCTTGTAGCATTTTTTTTTCTCATGAGAAGAGTTTTGGCATTTCATTCCCAGGAGAAAGGAATGTATGTTATTTGTATAACATACATATATATAATACACCCAACACTCAATTTGACAGCAGACAAACTATATTGTGGGTAGTTATATTAAGTGCAATTAGTGTTTTTTACTAATGAGAAATCCTGTCACTCAAATCTGATAACAGATAATCAGTGTCATGATGTGACTGAATAGGACGAAATTCCGCCTGTTTTCAAAGTAAGGAAACTTGGGGTTTAGTGTGTTAATCAGGTTTTACTATCACGCCGAGTGATAGTTAAGGTCTGCAGTAAACCAGCTGCTTAGATTCGTCGTAGACACAATTTTGAAAATCTCCGAACTGCGAGTGAATTGCGCTTGCGTATCTAATTAATGTCATCAATTTTCATTTTTGGAAATAGAGTTCTGTATGAATATATTTATATATAATATTTGAAAATAAAATTTAAAGTGTTCCCATGAACCTGAAAATGGCCCTTTCTTGAAGCCGTTATAGGTCCAATATACGTCGAGACTTCACAACCTAAATCTCAATAAATGTTTGAATGGAAAATCACCCATTGATGGTTTTATTGCGGGAATGGATCTGTTGATATAAATATATAAATAATATATTTTAATTCTAATATTCATATTTATAATTATGTAAATTAAAATTATTTATAGTTTAAATTGTTTAATTAATGATTTACATTACTTACATGATTTAATTACAAATTATTATACAATTTACCAACAAATTAAAATTAATCAGTTACTCATTTTTGACAAGAAAATTTTGAAATTATTTTTTTATATTATTATTTCTCTTTAAATCACATCTAATTTAAATATCAAACGGATGCAATGATTGTTTATGTGAATTCAATTTTCTTCTGAAATCCAATTTCTTTTTATTTTAATATAAAAACATACGTTAATATTCCTCGACACTACCTCTATTGTAAATTAGAAAAAATATATCCGGCACTGCAAGATTCAAGAAAAAAATTTCAAAGAAAAAATCTCAAGAAAAAATTGATAACCTATAATGTATTCAACATTAAAGAATAAAGTAATTTGGGATGAATAAAAAAAGAAATAACGAATCTGTTTGATAAACGGACAAAATAGTATCATTTTTTCTCTTTAACCCATACGGATCAATACTAAATCATTATGTCAAAAATAAAATATTACCCACAAACATATTAGTGGTTAGTTCATTATATTAATCAAACATATTACTTAAATGTCAATTTATCTTCGTAGGGGAAAAAGTCCACAACATTTATTACTTCAATTTTGTCCAATTGACCAGAAACACATCACTAAATTTATTCCTTTTTCCATTTCCAATCGCATAAATGAAGGACATTTCCTAATATCGAATTCATTGTTTCCGAAAGCTTTCTACAATCCCGTATTAATCAAAGCGACCCTTCATAAATCAGAGAACCCATTTTTACATTGACGAAATGACGGAAAGGACAATGTGGGAGATTAATGGAAGGGTCTCTAATACGCTAAAAGAAGAGGGACTTAAAAAAATAATCTCCGGACATTCTTCTTAGTATATTTATAATTTCAAAGATCAAAATAGATAGAGAAATAATAGCTTACCACTTTAATAGTTATTTTTAGCATCATACTTTATATATTTTATCTAAAATAGCATATTAAAAATAATGAGTAAATGTAGGCATGTGTGTGGTTTTGTGTCTCTTAAATTTCATTGAGAAATCGATTATTTTTTTATTTAACACTTTAAAAATCTTTAAAAAAAACTATAATTAATTCTTCTTTTGTTAAATAAATATTGCGAGTTTTAGAATAAAACTAATGTATTGTATACTAATGTATACTTTATCAATGCTTTATGTTGATTATTTTTATATAATATACGGTTTTAGTAGGCGTAGATATACAATCGCTAGACTCATGACTAACATAATTGATATTTTTCAATTATTTTTTTGCTTAGTTAATAATTTAAACTTATATAGTGGTAGTAGTAGTATAGTAGTAGTAGTTTTAGATATACAATCACTAGACTCGTGGCTTTGTGTTATATATAATATGGTACCTCCATATTCAGTATCTTGTACTTTCTGAAAATCCTTTGGATAAGTAGAAGGGTGTAATCTGGGATGATATGATGATAAATTGGATGTAGATTATCACCTTGAGCGTTAGAGGGATAATAAGTTGATTTATAGACATTTAGACAAATACATCAGACCCCTCACCAATTTTTTAATTTACTTGGAATATTATATACAAATAAAATAAAAATTATCATAGTAGTAAATATTTCGTGGTCTAATGTAACTGAAGTGCTTTTAGCAAAGAGTTTAATTGCAGTATAGGGTTAGCCATTACAATCGTTAAGAAGTTAATTTTAAATCAAATAAGTTATTTATTTAAAAGAAATAAAATGTATAGATAAATCTGTGAAATGAAATTATCTCCAAATACAAGTGCAAACTCATAAATAAAATATCCGTATATTACAAAATAAATCATGAGATGGCAATGCATTCAGATGGCTACATTTAAATCTGAAAAATAGTCTAAAGCCTTAATACTGACATGAAACTCCAGAAAATTTTACTTATTTTCAGATGTTATGCTTCAAAACAGAATTTTAAATTATAATTAATTCTTTTAACGGAATAAATCCTTCCAAATTCTTAAACTGGAAAAATGGATGTAAATAAGAAATCATTTACTGGAAAATTCTTGGAAATCATTTTATATGGTTTGAGAGTATTATTTTATAAAAGTAGACAGTTGCGTTATTACAATGCAATAACTTTTATAGTTATTTTAATATTCAAATATATTTCCTAAATTATTTTTAAAAAGTTAAAAAAATAATTTTATTAAAATTAAAAGAAATTTAAATAAAATATGTTACCCCTTCTTTTAAATTAATTTAATCTATTTAACAAAAACTTGCTTATATAGTTCACAAAAAAATAAATACTAAAAAATATAGAAAAAATATTAGAAAAAAATATAAATAGTAAAAAAAAATTTGACTAGATGAAACTATTGTTGAAAATTAAAGATTAATATTTTATTTAATTTTTCTAATTGTATAATGAAAATACATACCTAAAATACATAACGAATTTTAAAATACTGCAGGAAGATATTTCCCAATTCATTACATCAAAAAAATTGTACTACATTTAATTTATTAAAGTAAAGTGGCATCACTAAATATGCTGAGCGTTCATTATAGCAAACTGAAACATAAAAAAATTATGTAAACGTATTAGGAGATTTATAAGTGGAAGTTAAACAAGATATAAGCAAAATAATTGCAAGCGATAATAAAAAATAATTTCGTCCTGTATTTACAAACGCTTCCTTTCAAGCAAAAGAACTGTTTTAATACTTCTAACCGGAGCGAAAATTAAACAGTGCAAGATTTCAATCTCCACGGAAGGTAATCAAATGCATCTTCTAAAAAGGAAATAACTTTTTGAACCAAGCACACGGTACATCAAACAAAAAAAATGAACATCAAACTCTTAAAACATCTCTTTCGAGCTCTTTTGAGCAGTACGCTTTCAATATCTATATTCTCTTTTATTTTTTTATTAAATTTCATTTCCCGTTTTTTAAGGACTATATTCTTTTCAATCGTATTGAAAACGTAACAGAAAGAATATAGAAATAATTTTGGAAACTTTTTTTTTCTTCTTTGGCGCGAATAACTTTGCCATCCTTCTCGACTGCTTGTCGAAAGTACTTTTTTTCCCTTTCCATCTTTTTCTGTTTTTTTCGCATATTTGTTGTGTGAATGAACACGTATTTGTTTTCGAATCTATATAAAATATTTCTGGCATGGTCTTACTTTTTTCTAAAAAAAAAGAAAAATAACATCTTTCAACTATTCTTTACTAGAATTTAATAACGTCAAGTTTCCGGAAGACCTATTTCCTTGTCTGTTCGATAAAAAAAAATGACGATTTTGTTTGTTTATTTTTCGATTTTCGTACAAATCCAGACAGTGGAGGGGATTGTGGAATAAAATGACTACTGCTATTCAATTTTCCAGAGTGCATCTGTTGCTAGAACGATTTTACTTCGTTTCCCTACACCGCAGTCCCACATCTATTTCGATACGAGTTATTTAACTTTCCCACTTTAAAACACCATTCATTTCTCTATATATAGATTTATTATTCCACTATCTTTCACCTAAAATTAAGTTGGTTCATTTCTTTTAGTGATCTATTTGTATATCGATTATCATTGAACAAATTATATACATAACGTCAAGTTCAACTTTTTTAAAAGTCTTTTATAAAATAATGTACAATTTTGAAGCTAAACTTCTCATATGGGATTCGAAACAAAATTTTCGGCAACCTTTTTATTACAGAAATGAGAGTGACTGTTTTGCTTATTTTATGAGCATCTATGTATGCAGGTTGTCACTTCCTGTTGACAACGATAAAGCAGGAATTGGTCAGATTCATCAAAATAATGATCGGATTAACACTTTGTTGGAGCTACCGATATAGATCTATTATTCCATTATATTTCACCAGAAACTGAGTTGGTTCTTTTCTCTTAGTGATCTATTTATAAATCAATTATCGATGTGCAAAATAAAAAAAATTAATACCAAGCTCAACGTCTTTTTAAATAACAGTCTTTTATAAAACCATATACGATTTTTAATCCAAACTTCTCACATGAGAGTAGAATAACAAGTTTGGTAACCTTTTTGTTACAGAAATGAGAGGGGCTATTTTGCTTATTTTGTGCGCATCTATGTACGCACATTGTCACTTCCTGTTTAATCGATAGAGCTGGAATTGGTCAATTTCATCAAAATAATGATCGAATCAACAAGTTGCAACTGCCGATTATTTGTGATTCCTTAATTTGCAACACAATGAATTTACATAACAGCGGACTAATTCAGTTTTGAATTTTATTATGATAAAAATCTATAACACTGTATCCCTTGCACCAAATTGCAAATTGCTGATTCAGTTTCTACAGGAAAAATTATTGTTGAAGATGAAAATTTCATCACTTGAGCCTACTATCCACGCTATAGTACTAATACTGCTACTACTCCTACATATATACTACTAGTAGTATAAAACAGTAGTATAGTATACTATACAATAATATACTACTACTACTACTGCTACTTGAGCCTACTATTTACGCCATGGTCTACCACACGAAATCGATGCAATTATTTCAAGTTAAGTTAAAGTATTAGAAACAAGAGTTTTTATCTTATACATCAGTTATTATAGCTGATTTTTTTTTAGCAATAAAAATAAAAACTAATTGTTTTATGCTCTAATATAAATTACTATAATAAATTATATCTATCTCTTTAATAAGATTTGTTGATGAATACTTTAAATTTTCCTTTTTCCATTACAGACACAAAATGAACTTAACTTTCATCTTGCATTGTCTAAAAGGTTACATTAATATCTAAGAACTATTTAGAAACTGTTACGAACCGTAACTATAACTGTAAGTTAATTGTTGTCAGCTTGTATTAATCTAATTATTCATCATATTTTTATGATTTGTCGTTTGATTATTAATTAAGAATAATTAAATTTTTATTTCTCACAAAACTGAAAACTCATATGACTGATAAATTCTCATAAAACTGATTCTAAAATTGAAGATTTATTTTAGAATTACTCTCGAGAATTATTTTTAACTTTACTTCAGAGATAAATTTACTGATAGTTATTCCGTAACATTGTAAAATTTCCTATATACACCAACAAACAATGAACTTAAATCTTAAAGAAAACAGTAGTTATAAAATTGTATTTAGTTAAATCCAGAAATAATACCATAAATTTCAGGGGGTTTTTTTGTCTTAATCTAATTTCTTCTTAAGATAAAAAAAATATCGTTATTTTTAAATGGAGAGAAAACAGACACCTAAATTTTGGGGCAAAGGCAGTTTCTTCAAAATTCTAAACAAAGTAAAATATTTCATCTTCTTTAAAGATCTTCCACAAAATTCGAATTTTTTTTTGGTAAATTTCCAGACACCGAATAATGTGAGATAAAAAGATTTGGAAATGGTGAAAAAGTAACATTCTGTTTTATACTTTCAGAAATTTTCCCGGGACTTGTGGATAAAGTTCATAACGTAATCATAAAAAATATATATACATGAAATATACATTTTCTTCAGACAAAATAAATTTATGTTGATTGTTAGCATAGGAATATTTTGTTAGAAAAAATAAGATAAAAGTGAAAATCTTTTTCAAAAAGTAATTTATTATTCTTAAATATATATGGGCATTTTATTTATATTAATAATATATTTTATATGACTTAAAATTTTTATTACGTTTCTCAAAAAAGACATTTGAGATATTGTTTAAGGACCTATATGGTTTTTTAAGTAATTACATTAAATGTATTTTTCGCATTCTAGGCACTTGGGCCAACGCTCATTACTTTCATTACTAGCATGGTAGATATGCATTGTAGAGAGTATGGTAGAGATACACAGTAGACAATACCATTAACTCTACACAGAGTGTTTGCATTTGGACCATCATGAATACGTTAAATTTGAGAATAAATTAATTTTATAAATATCTATATATTCTCCTACCTTCCTGTCAAATTGTAACATATTTTGTATTATTTTTGTTGGACAAATTTCTTAAAACTGCATTGAAAAGTTCTTCTGCTGTCTTTATGTGTGATTTCATTCACAAATTCAAGTTATATTTTCAACTAATATTCTCTTTTTAATATTTTTAATTGTTAATCTTTTGTCTTTAAAAGCATTGTCTAATTAAATTTCGTTAAATTGTTAAGAGCCAATTTGCTAGTAAAGTAGACTTTGCATATAATATTATTAAATTATGAAGCTTATTAGGATAAAGTGTTAGAGGGAAAACCATAAATTTTGCTTATAGCGTGCGCTTTGACGTTAAGACTGACTCATAGACTAATAATATTCAAATTTCAAGTTGATAGCTTTAATATAGCATTCATTATATGACAGTATAGTTTGAAAACTTTTCTCAAAATGGTGTTATGTCATAATTTTTACTATATACGGAGTATATACTATTACATGGTTATATGGGTACTAATATGTTAAGTATACATAAATACTGCATATATATATATATATATAAAGAGAGAGAGAGAGAGAGTGAAATAGATTTACACTTTAATGTTTGTATATATCTAGTGATTTTCAGTTTTATTACTGCAGCTCTTGTGTGTAGTTTGGATATTGAATAAATTTCCTTTCAATTTTCTATTTTTGGTGAGTTTTTTATTTCTTATTTTATGAATCTAACTATGAACCAAATAAATATAAATGCTATAATGACTCTGTTATAGAAACTGATTAAGTTTCTGAAAAGTTTCTCGTTCATTATCTATTTGATTTTATCTGTAGTTCTGACATATATATATGGACAAGAAGACATGTGCATGATTATATATTTTTGGTTGTGATTTATGCTTTTAGAATCAAATAATCTCAGCAGAATCAATAATCTTCCTTTTTTCACCAAATGAAATAGTGTTACAAACTATTTAAAAATTTTAATTCATAAATATTTTTTCTTATGAGCGTAATAAAGCAGCCTTGCTCAATGCTACAATGGGACGAAAAAAACTGTCTTTAAAATCGGCAATGGTTCCTCCAAAGTTATCACTGAAAGTCTTCCCATCATCTTACTAGCCTTATTCACTGTTCCCACCTACACCATTATAAGAAATAATGTTGATACACTGAGTTCCTGTCTTTCACCATAAATTTTTTAGACAACATAGTAATCATTCATTCACTAAAAGTGCAAGAAATTGTTTGGTGGGCGAAATAATTCAAAAGGGTTGGGTTCAGAATAATAGTTAACAAAATGTACATCGTTGTTCTGTTCGTAAATAATTCAATTCTTCTATTTTTAAAATACAAAATTGCAGTAACGCATATTGAATGAAATCTGGTTATTTCTTTTATTTAAAATACTGTTAATCCTTTTACATTTCGTCTCTATCATAACTTTATAACGTGCTGAAAGCAATTATACAAAGTAGCAATACAAAAATACATTTGCAAAAAATAACTTGCGTGTCACGTGAGAGAAAGTCTGGAAACCTCCAATAGCCAACCTGATTACTCACTGTCACAACCCTTCTGGATTATTCTTGCTTCTGAAACTGTGCAGTGGATTCGTTCTGGACATAGTTTAAAAGGAGGAATACGAATATTTGTTTAAATATTAATGGATCACGTAAAATGACAATTAAAAGTGTGGAAGAAATAAAAGGGGGCACATGATATCGGTTATATGTCAGGGAAATTAATCTTTCTGCTATACTAAAAAGCTTCTTTTTTTTACGTTCTATTCTTCAAGTTTCTTTTTAGACTATTTTATTTAAAGATAGTTTCAAATTGCAACTGGAAATAACTTTTTTTTTACTTTTACTTTTAATACATTCATATAATGTATTACCCTTATTAATGCATAATGTAACCCTTCATTAATGTATAACCCTTACAATTCCTTTAGTACCTGATTCATGTTTACAACATTTATAGCCATTGATTAGTAAAATTTAGCCAAAATTTGTCAAACGTTAAAGTAGATTTATATCGCAAATTTGTGCAATGGCATTATTTAATCCCTTTTTAATTTTAATAGGATATTTACTTTAATGTTATATTAATATTTATTTACGGCATGTTAGGAAAACATGTCATGTATTATTTATGAATTGGTTTCATATTTCATTTCTTACACTTTTCTATCCTTTGCATGTCTTCAAATAAATGTAAAAGAAAATTCCATGCTATTATAAAGATATGTTTTATTTGTTATACTTTCCCTATAGCATTGCATATTCAGATAGTGCTTCAAATAATGCTTATTCAAGTAATAAAAATTGTAAAATGAAAGTATTTTGCACAAACCTGATTTTTATAATGTATTAAAAAGAATACAAAACATTAAAAAATTATGATCTATATTTAATTCTTCATTTGGAAATGGAAATAAACTTGCAGGAAAAGTCAAATATTTACTTGGTGATTATCTTAAAAATATAAATATACAAATATTAAAGAATTATTGTCCTTTAGTTCATTTTTATAATTTTCTAAAAAAAATTTTAATTTGACACATAATTGATAAATACATACATAATTATTTATTAACGTTTACTTTTATTAAAAATATTTTTAAGAATAAGTATACAAGATAAGAAATTGCGTAACTAATAGTAGATACTTATCTTTCAGTGGCTGTTCATAAAATATTACCAATTTTACAATAATTTTTAGGCAAAAAAAGTACAATATCAGACATTAACCATGACAAATAAACAAAAAAGTGATTATTTTTGTTTTCATTTTGAACAGGGATTTTTTTATTTGTATAGAAAATATATTTACATTAATCACAAAAAAAAAAAAATTAATTGCACAGAACAAGTGAACCTTGAAAACTAAAAAAATCAAAAGACAACAATGCAATGATGCCATTCTGAATAACTTAAAACTAAATAACTGTGATATTTATATATTTTATATTAAATTTAGAAATTGCATTGGTTTGTCGCTCTACGGATTTTTTTATTTTTATTTTTATTTTTTTTTTTTTTTTTTTTTTTTTTTTTGCATACTTTAGGCTAATCAGACCGGGACCAAATTTGTCAGTCCTGACAGGATTTGCGATTTTCAATCCTTTAAAAAATATTTCGAAATTTCGAAAGAATGAAATTATTCATCAGTATATATTTTTGTCCTCTATTCCCTATATTTGTATTTGATAGGCTTCATATACAAGATTGAAAATAGATTGCTTCATAAAAAAATTCTTTATTAGTTAACAATGAATTTGGAGTCGCGATGCACTAATTAAAAGCAGCACAAAACCCCATTTAAAAATTGTTTCTTCTGCAAAAGTACAATAAAATTCAACGTCATCTGTAAACTCGTAATAAATTATAATTTCGCTAACTCTAATTTTCTTAAAAAAAGAAAGTCCTTTCCTTGAAAAAACAAAACTATCTTAAAAGTTCTAAACACTATAAATAGTTAAATATACTTACAAAATAGTTAAATATACTTTTAAAAATAAACTACTTAGAGGAAAAGAAAGTTGTTCAAGATTTCTACAGATATACTAATAAAACTTGCCCATATTTTGATTAAGATGAATTAAACCACACCTAGCTAAGTGTTGTTTATTCATGAGGAATAAATTCATATAAATATCAGAAAAAAACTATCTAACTACACATTATCTCGCAATCTTAAGGAAATTTTCCGCCGTTATTATTCGAAGCGTAAATTATGAAGAAAAAAAAATGTCTAACAGAAAGCACTTTAATATTTCTTCCTCTGCAAACATTTTCTTCACTTCAGACTACTTCAGATTAACTGCAATTTTTAATTTATGGAGAAGGTTTTTAGTTTCTTGGGTCTATCTTAAATGGGTTTACACTCTGCAAGGAATATAAATAATTTTCTTTCAAAAAGCACTTTTGTGAACTTTATGGCAAGTCTCTTTTTTGTCCAGAAATATTAATTAATAATTTACAAAAAAAATGTATTATAGATTTTTCTAAGCTGAATTTCTTTGTCATTAGAATATATTGCAAAACTTCTATTTACTCTCTGCTTTCTGAATCACTTATGTTATGAAAACAAATAGCGATTAAAAAAATAGTGCATTATATTTTTAAAGCTTCTTTGTTATAAGTCAAAAGAATTTATTTCCTCTTTGTTAAAGTTTGTTGTTAATTTGTTAATAGCCTTTCTTCTCTCCAAACATTACTCTTATTTATTTCTAATAAATTCACAAAAAATATTATATCATATTTTGAAGGTGCTATAATTATAATTATTTTTTATAATGTACTATTTTTTGTTATATATTTAGTTTACAAATGCAGTATAGTAATTTTAAACAACATAAATTTTAAAAATTTTTATTGAAGGAAAGTATGAATGCAGTATAAGCAATGTTTTATATTTATTAGTAGCTTATAAACAAGGCCTAATGACCAAGTGACTAGGCTCTCGTGCCGTAGTTTTCGAGTTAGTATCTAAGCGGTGCCATGGATGTTTGTAGTGGTTCGGAATCTACTTTAAACAGTAGGTCTTCCGGTCTAATATGACTATATAGTGTTGGGCGTTGTACTGACAATCCAATCTCATTAAAAGAAAACATCTCCTGCCTTGAAATCTGCCACAGGTAAACGGTCTCAGCCCATCAGGAGGCTGTTGCATGAATGAAGAATATAGTAAGTTTATAAACAAATTTAACTGCTTTCCCACAGTAAATCAAAATATTTATTTTATTTTTGTTCAATTCAACGCCTTTCTTTTCGCTGAACATTACGCACTATTGGAATGTTAAAATTCTTATGATTCTTTTAAAATTAAATTTTTGGAAAAGTGTACTATAAACTTAACTATAATTGTTTTTAAAATATAGATATTTATTAATTTTAAACAATTTATTTTTAAATATCTTTTACTGAAAAAACTTGTGCAACTGTTTTTTATTAAGATTAAATAAATAAAAAAAAGTTTATTTTCTTAAATGTGGCTTGATTACTCAGGCAGTTGATACTACAGGTTTCCTGTTTTCCTGGAGGTGGCATGGATGTTTCTTAGTGGTTCGGAATCCACGTAGGTAAACTGTAGGTCCCGGTCTAATTAACCTAAAGTGTGCAAAAAATGCCAGTAGAACGACAAACCAAATCTTTTCTTAAATAGGTTAACTATTTCTGGTTTTTTTTTTTTTCAACTGTATAACTTTCTTTTACTAAGTATACAGTACCACTAGAATTTCTTTTAAACTTTCTTAAATGCATTAAATTGCATTCTTTTAAACTTTCTTAAATGCATTAAATTGCATTCTTTTAAACTTTCTTAAATGCATTAAATTGCATTCTTTTAAAATTTCAATATCAACAACATTTAATTGGAATCATAGAGTCTGCTTTGTGGACCTCACTGTGTCCCGGATCCACCCCGTGGTAGTGTGTTGTGGTCATGTTTAGATTGTCTTAGAGCCTATTTTTTCAGTTTAATTTGACTACCTCATCTAATTTGTGTTTTGTGAGATTCTGGACGGCCATGGCTGCTGTCCACTTAGATGAGCGCTCTGCACTAAATGATTGTTGTCAACTTAGATGAGTGCTCTGCACTAAATGACTGTTGTCCACTTAGAAGAGTGCTCTGCACTGAATGACTTTGTCCACCTAGATGAGCTCTGCAGTAAATGACTGGCTGTATTGTTGGGAAATATTAGAGAACTCATTGCCTGACGACGTAATAGTCAATGGTTTGGAATTTATTTAATAATAATAATTATATTTATTTTTTGAGCTACGTAAGGAAACATAATTTCAAGCAATTTTAATTAATTAATTAAGTATAATTTGACTACTTCCTCTAATTGTGCTTTGTGTGATTCTGGACGGGCCATGACTACTGTCCACCTAGATGAGTGATCTGCACTAAATGACTGCTGTCCATCTAGTTAATCGTACTAAAGGATCGTACTAAATCGTACTGAAGGACTGTTGTTCACCTAGATGAGTACTCTGCACTAAATGACAGTATTGTTTTGAAATATTGGAGAACTCTTTGCCTAAAGACGTAATAGTCAATGGTTTGGAATTTATTTAATAATAATAATTATATTTATTTTTAAGCTACGTCAGAAATATAATTTCAAACATTTATAATTACGAATATTTTTTACTAAAGAATATAAAAAATATTTTAAGACTTTTTTTGTATACTTTTTTTACATATATTTATAAATATCTTTTTTCAGCTTCATATTACATTCCATAATCATTATATATCATTTTAAATTCTTATGCTATTAATAGTTCTTATAACAATATCATACTATTACATTTTCGACAAACTAACTTTATGCGTATTATAATTGTTTTAAAAAAATAATTATATTCAGTATATTTTCTACTATAACAAAGCTGTATAAATTACATTTTCATTCTAAAGAATTTTTAAGTTAAATTTGTTACATTTTCTTTAAGAAAATTCTCTTACTGTCACCAAGGGAATATTTCAATTTTTTCCACTTACGGAAATAATTTTTGTGCACATTTTTTTTTTTTTTTTTTTTTTTTTTCTGGGAAATCTAATTTCTTCAAATATATATATATATATATATATATTCCCTTCTGGGTTTTCCAAAGAAGCTCTTTTAAAAAATTATTTTGTAATAAATGAATAAAGTAACATTTATAAATTGTTTTTGTACTCTAGAGGAGGTTTTATTATATTACTTGTTTTGACTTGTAAATGCACCATTCTGAAAGATAGAAATTTTGTTAAATCTTACAATTATAAAATAGAACGTTTTATTTTGTATTACCCGACCAATAAAAATAAACATCACAGTAAAGATAAAAAAATTTCTTAAAAGAAATAATATTTTAAGTGCAAAGGATTGAATTACTCTAAAACACATTAATTTTGCTAAGATATAAAGAAAACAACTTGCTCAAAAATCGTGATATTTATTAAAGTAATGCACTAAATGCAATTATTATAAAAAAAATTTACCAAAACAAATATTTTCTACAAATGTAAAGTACTACTAAAACACATATAACATAATTTCAGAATGTAGAATTAAAATAATAATATGTACTGTGGTTGTGCCTGTTCGAATGGGCCTTACATTAGCCGACAGATTATAGTGTTGTCGGTTGTGCAGCTGGATTGTAACTAGGTGTGGTTGTTTTGAGACTTGAGACACAGGTTTAAGAATTCTAAGCTTTATTGACACACGCACAAACACCCCACATAAACAATTAAAGACAGACAATATTTAATATTTAAAGACATCTAAAAGATTAAAGGCATCCTTAAACTCGCTCAGCATACGAGTTCTAAGACATCTAATTTTAAATTCGTGGAAGTATTCCACAAATAAGCAGAAAATAAATATACTCAGGTAGGCGTTGGATACACGAAATATATTTCCTCTCCGGGTGAAAGTCTGTAGGCCAACAAACACACAGTATTGCTCTAAATATATTTCATCTCGAGGTGAAAGACTGTAAACTAAAAGTTTCTCAACAGAAGTGCGTTATCGCGCTGTACTAAACGTTTCTTAGTAGCAGCGTAAGTTGCGTTGCACTTTCTCTCAGGTGAGAGTCTCGAGGCCAACTGACCATTTCTTCTGCATGCCACAGGGCTCTTGCAACGCATAGAAGGAAGCACGTTTACAGTACTATAAATTTCCACTTCAGAAGAAGAAGAAGATATAGGTAGATAGATTATATCTTCTTTTATCCGGAAATATGTTTTAAAATCTTCCGAAATTGAATAAATCCCAAGCAAAAAGGGAAAATTTAATTAATAAAAAATTTGCATAAAAAAATTCAGGAATTAAATAATTCCAAAGTAATTTTTCAAAACAATATGAGAAAAACTGTTTTATAATATAAATATTTATTTTATTCAAAACAATATGTGATGATAAGATACAAATTGATGATTACAGAGTTATCCGCAAAATGGATTTTATAAGCTGAATATCAATTTATGAAATCTATTGTCAAAGCTGTGTTATCATTAATGTGTAAAAGAAAATGTGAAGAAAAATATTTACCCATTATTGCTGTGAGTAAATTATTTTTTCAATTTTTATTACGTATTTTAATCATCGTCGTTGATTGGCAATATGCATGTTTGTTTGTGAAACTACGAACGCATGAAACTAGAGTGAGCAAAAACAGCTTAATTAGCACCAACTTTTGTTTCTTTCTCCTTTAATGGTGTAAATGTAATGTATGGTTAAACTTTGAAATAATAATTTTACTAATTGTTTATAAAGCTCACAGAATTGCCAGATTCTGTGCATATATATTTGTTGCCCTGTTTTCTATATTTCTGATGACGTAAGCAGCTGTAACGTATCATGTGACACATTCAATTTAGAGTGGTTCAAATGAAATTATACATAAGCAGCAAAAACGTCATATGGGTGAAAGTGAAATTTTTATTGTATAAAAAAATTTACATAAAAGTATTCTACAAATTAATTGAAAGCCCGTAACTCCCAAAATGGCTTTAAAAAAATTCCACATAAAAACAGAATTAATATTCCATGAGTGGCAACGATAATGAATTTCACTTGCCAGAATAAGCAAATTTTTCGTGGAGATTATGTCTTGTATTATTTAACTTGAGCACTTGAAAAATGACATGTTCTTGATCTTAAGTAACCCTAACTGATTAATTACATGTCATGGAATGGAAGATTAAACGGCTTCAAGTGAGATCAAATTTTCCACTGCCAATCAGGTATTGGGTAATTCATTAGACTTTTCTAGAATTTATTTTACATAAGTTTTTAAATTTTTGAAAAATTTACAGAGTAATTACACGTGATTATTGATTAAATTATTATTTTTCCAACTTAAATAAATGAAATTCGATAAATGTATTTTAAACTTTTTAATTAGTTTTCTCATGTTTTTGAGCTATGTTTTTAAGAGGGTAATTTTTTTTAAAAATCAGTATGAGAAAATTAACTTCAAACGTTAAATCCAATTGGTAGATAATTAATGATAATTAAAATTATGTTTCTCTATCTGTTAATTGTAATATAGAGGCGTAGAGTAACTAAGCATTGATTTTTCACAATAGCATATTTACTCTATGCCTGGGAATTTTTATAACTAATTCAAACAATACTTAAATCAGATTATTTTGTGAAGTGTTATTAATTTTAAATTCACTGCCCACTCTTCATTTCCTTTTATCTCAGTATCGAGATATCCAAAGATAGTTTTAAATAAATAATCAGTGGAAATATTCCTTTTGGAAATGTTTGTAATAATATTTATGACATAATAAAATCAATATAATTAATGATAATAACACTATAATTAATAATAACAATATTTATGAGGTACAAAATTACATGCTAATAAGCATTTAATTAACTAGAGGTATGGTAAACACTAAAAATATATACTAAAAAAGGCATATCCTAAACTGTCCTTTAAAGTTGAGTCAATAAAAATATTTAAAGTTATTTATAAACAAACCCATTATGTTTAGTGATTTCAATTAAATGACTCGACAGTATAAAGAATTATTTTTTAAATAAAAACTACTATTAATAAATTTCTAATCAAAATATTTATCATCAGACACAATTAAGATATTGTGAATGGATTGAACAAGCACCGCTATGTTGGATTGATATGCACAGCTATGCTGTTGTGAAAGTACAAGCACGTTATGTTCAGTTTCTTCACATCGTTTTTATAATTGTTGCTTTTTAGTAATTTTAAATATATTCGCTGTTCGTTATTGTTCCTTTGTATTCGTTATTGTTATTACGTATTCGTTATTGTTATTACGTATTCATTACTATTATTTCGTATTCGTTATTGTTATTCGTTAATGTTATTATGTATTCGTAATTATTATTTCTTCTTCGTTATTGTTATTACGTAATCGTTATTATTATTTCTTATTCGTTATTGTTATCATCTATTTTTTAGTTAAGTAAGTTCATTTATGTTATGACCTTATTCCTGATAGAATACTATTCCCAATATGTAAATACAAAACTATCTCTTCCCAAAGAATGATCATCCTAATTCACTTAAATTGTGCATTCATTCTTTAGTACATTCATTATTTCTCAACGTCAGAGCGAACAAGTGTCGTACCAGAACCATGAATGTCATGAATAATCAATTCGTCTGTTTAAGCGACTTTTGCGACAGTCGCCCGAGATCCGTTCTTTTTCATTAATCCGAATGTAATTCGCGCGGCAGAGTATCCCCCGGGCAGCAATTCGGGCAGGTCAATCCGGCGTCTGGAAGAAGATCCCTTTAATTAATAAATGGCCCAATCCTGGAGAATCCTCACAAGAAACGGATGCAGTTCGCATCCCCCCCCACGTGCGTTTTTCCCGTCGGTTGACAAAAGGTACCCGATGAGCAATTCGGGTTATAAGTGTCACCACTCTACAGCAATACCCTTGCTCAGCGTCGAAAAGTCAGGGTGGCAACCGTCAAGTCTTTCCGCTACATCTGCTTTTATTATTGCACAACTGGGTGCTGTTCATCTCAATATTATCTCTCGCAAAGCTATAAACTCCTAATTACGAATTCCTTTTGGAGACTTTTAGTTAGTTTGAAGAAGTTGCTCAAACATATAAAGTTGGTGCTAATAAGTAAAATCTGTATCGTTTTTTAAATGAGAAAATCTTATATAAAGAAATGTTTAATATATTTTTTCTAATACCTATAGAAACTGGAAATAATTTAAATTTATCTACCTCTTACCTGTCCCAATGGTCCAATGGTAATTCGCATTAATTAGTACGTATAAAAAGGAAATCCCGCTAGTGGCATGTGCTACGCTTACTGAGTTGAGAACTATCTTAAGAAATGTGCGTGCTTAGAGGAAATTGTGATTCACTGACAATAGGATGCTCTGGTTTAAGTTTTTTAAGGATTTATTTTTTAAGAATTATACAATTGTTAAATTACTGCTTTTCTTCCATCTTCTTCGTTTTCTCTTTCTCTTTCCCCCCCCTCCCTGCCAAGTGAAGATAAATGGAAGCCAGCCAGCATCAAATCTGCAGCAATTCAATCATATCAGAGGCTTTTACTTAACTGGTGCAACAGGCCAGTTTTCTTAAGGCCAGATTTCAAGAAGGGAGACATTTTCTTTTTACGGGATAGGGTTATCAGCCTTACGCCCAAAGCATTACATTCATGTTAGACCGGGACCTACGGTTTAAAGTGGACTCCGACCACTACAAATATCCATGTCACAGCCGTGCGGTCTCATGGAGTTTTTGTTGTGATGGAACACCCTTAAGTAGAAGTCAGGCTTGGCTCCGTGACGCTGACTTTTTACGGGTTAAGTCTGACTACGCTGTTACAGCCATAGTAGACCGGTATATACTCTTTAAAATGGATTCTAATCCATTACAAACAGCCATGGCACCTCCGGGACTCGAACCCGTAATCTGTGGCACCGATCGCCAGAGCACTATTCACTCTGCAATTAGGTCCCTATGTCAGAGGCTAATAGGTAAAAAAAATTGCCAAACACTGAAAAAATTAAAGCACTCTATAAAAGTTTTTTTTTTTTTTTTTTTTTTTCGAAATTTCCCTGTGAATATCGTATTAGGTTTCCGAACTAAGAGCGCTTTATTGAAAACTCGACATGAGATGCCGAATTAAAAGCTTTAGGATGATGAATTGAATCCAGGAATTATAGGAATTTGAGCCAAGAATTTGAATGCTAAATTTGTAGATCAAAATTCCTTCTGTTGATTTTAAGTAAAGATAGTCTCCTAAATATGATCCATGGACTAGTTCGCTCATAATTGTGGTGGCACAATATGGTTGTAGCATATCTCCCATGCTGCCTCCTGGGTAACGTTTAATCTACTACATCTATACTGCTTTAGTGGTGAAGGGTTCAGATCAGAGTTCCCTGTATTCGACAACAGCGGCTATTTATTTTCTTAGCAAATTAGAGAATCGAACTATACAAAAATTTTAAGTTTCTATTTTTAAATAACTCAGTACCCGCAGAAGAAATTCTTTTAAAATTAATTAGCAATAGAGAAAATTAATGAATTAAACTACATAACAAATACAATAAAATAAAAACTTCCAAAAATATCTTACTCTTATTATTTCAAATAATCATAGGAGATGTTATAAAATTAATTAAATACCTATAAACTCAATATTGTTTTAAAATATCATAAAATTAATATATCTCAAATCTTTTGTCGGTGTTAATAAATATATTTTCAAATTTAATAATCTAGTAGAATAAAGTGATACAAATAGTAAAAAAATCCATTACAAAATAAAGGAAGCTACTTTCACGATTATTATTAAAGATAACATACCTTCTAACATAAGTATTGTTACACATTTTTAAAAAGTTAATAATTCTTCATTTCAAATCATTCATTTTAACGATTATAATTCTTTGTTTTTACATTTCACAAAACAAATAGATACTATTAAAACATAGTTAAATAAATTAGAGTGTATGTAATTAATTAAATGTACAACAAACATTTTAAAAGTTCCTCGTTAAAACTACTGGAATACAAATGCAATTAAACAAATTTCACTTAGCATTATTTGGAAGCCAGAATTAAATTGCAATTAACATTATTGCGGATATAACATAACCTTTTATTACGTACTGCTATTACAATAATAATTTATTATCAGACGTATAATGATAGCATTTTCTGTTCAGAAAATGCTATCATTTTATTTTTAATAACATCATACTCCAATGCAACTTATAAGTGAATGGAGGACAGTACATTTTAAAAACAATTTCTTGTTAACTTTCCCTTAAAATTATTGGAAAACTCACAGATTCTTCAGTTCTTTAATAAGCCCTTTAATTATCAGCAGCCATAAAACGGGAAACTTATAATCATTATTTTTAAAATAATGGCTTAGTTAACAAGATAAACAACGCGCAAACAAAACTACTTTTATCTTTTCATTCTACAAACAATTATTTTCATTCAACATTGTTTTCCCGTTTCACGGTGATTTTAACTTTTTGATTCAAAACGCAACAATAAAGAAGATATCTTAACATTTCGTTTTATGAACATAGTTTTTGAAAAAATCATTTAAGTGAAATTTCTTTTAAAGTTTGTTCATTGAGATACGTTAATGATTTTGTCTTGTATTAAATATTTAAACTTTTCTGATATTTCGACGCGTTTAAATGATTTAAAGCTTTTTCTCAAAGTTTTCATACCTATTTCCATAAAGTGTTCTACGTTTACTGTTTTTCAGAAAGGCTTCCGTTTGAGTTAAATCGTTTATTTCATGTATTTATTCCTGGATTTTAAGTTTTATTTTTTCTATTAAATATTTCCGTTTATACTTCAGAAAATATTGTTTTAGATTATTTTATATCCGCATTTGTGCAACAGAATATTAATTTTAAGAAATAATTCCGATGATGATTTTTTTTTCTGTGAAAAGTGTTGTTTTTTGTTTAAATATCAAATGAATTTCCATTCATTTTTTTTTTTTTAATTTTTCTTAACTTCGTATTGTAATTTCATTTATTAAATAATTTATTTTAATAATAGATTTATCTTTATTTTAAATTAGTTACTCTCAGTGATAAAGTATTATTATCAAGTATAGTGGTGAACTTAAAATTTGATCATTGATAAAAAGCATTTTTTTTATACTTTGTTATTCTAAATCGGATTATCATTAGCTTTAATACAAGAAATATTTAATTTTAAAATGTTGTTTTTAAAAATTCAAATATCGAATGTTACCATACTTTCTACAGCATTATTTCTATGAAGGAATAAGGGAAATCATATTCATATTCAGAGTATCATCCCAAAAATGCTTACATGGTTAAAATGTCCAAAGTTATCTAAAACTCTTTATGGCATTATTTTTTTCTATGACAAAATAAATTTTATCATATGTTAATTAATATTTCCGTTATTTAAATCGGAATTAAGATTGGAAGATTTAGTTAAAGGCGTACTGAAATGATGTATAACTATTCAATATGCCTAACAGCATCCCCATAATAAATAAACCTCTATAAACCCCCCATAAAATGAGAATATCTCCTGTCTTGAAATCTACCAGTGGCCTAACGGCCTTGACCCACCATGGGGCTATCGCGCCAATGACCATAAGCCTTTATTTACTCAAAATACCAAGAAAAAGATAGCATTTATTTTTATGGTTCCTATTGCATCAGTACATTTTAAAAACAATTTCTTGTTAACTTGCCTTAAAATTATTGGAAATTCTTTAATAAGTCCTTTAATTATCAGCAGCCATAAAACGATAAAGTTACAATCGTTATTTTTAAAATAATGGCTCAGTTAATAAAATAAACAACGCGCAAACAAAACTACTTTTATCTTTTCACTCAACAATCAATTATTTTCATTCAACATTGCTTTCTCGTTTCACGGTGATTTTCACTTTTTGAATCAAAACACAATAATAAAGAAGATATCTCAACATTTCGTTTTATGAACAGAGTTTTTGGAAAAATATAATTTAAGTGAAATTCCTTTTAAAGTCTTTTCATCGAGACGGATTAATGATTTTCTCTTGTATTAAATATTTAATCTCTTCGGATGTTTCGACGTGTTTAAATGATTTAAAGCTTTTTCTCAAAGTTTGGATATCTGTTTCCATAAAATATTCTACTTTTACTGCTTTTCAGAAAGATTTCTGTTTACATTAAATTGCTTATTTCATGTATTTATTCCTGGCTTCTAGGTAAGTTTTATTTTTTCTATTAAATATTTCAGTTTATACTTCAGAAAGCATTATTTTAAATCGGCATTTCAGCAACGTAAATGCAATTTTAACGAAAAATTATGATGATTGATTTCTGATAAAGATTTTTTTCTGTAAAAAGTGTTGTTTTTAATTTAATTATCAAATGAATTTCAATTCATTTTTCTTAAATTCTTTTTAAATTTCTTAATTTCTTGCCGTAACTTAATTCATTAAATAATTTATTTTATTAATAAATATCCCTTTATTTTAAATTATGTTACTGTCTTTGATAAAATATTAGCACTAAGTGTAATGGTAAACTTAAAGATTGATCGGTTATGAAAGCATTTTTAATACTTTCTTACTTTAATGCATTCACTGTTCGTTATTATTCTTTTGTATTCATTATTATATTTCGTATTCGTTATTCTTATTACGTATTCATTAGATAAGTAAGTTTGTTTTATGTTATGATCTTATTTCTGATAAAATACGATTCCCAATATGTAAGTACAAAATTATATTTTCCCACATAATGATCTTCCTAGTTCATTTAATTTGCGTGTCACCTTCAGTACATAAATTACTTTTACAAAGTCAGAGCGAACACGTGTCTTATCAGGAACATCAATGTCGTGAATATCCATTCGTCTGTTTATGTGTCTTTTACAACAATCACCTGAGACCAGTTCTCTTTCATTAATCCGAAAGTAATTCACGCGACAGCGGTGCGAGAGTATCCCCCGGGCTGCCATTCGGGCAGGTCAGTTCGGCGTCTGGAAGGACCTCTTTAATTAATAAATGGCCCGATCCCGAGCTCTCAAGAAACGGATGCAGTTCGCATTTCCCCCACATGCGTTTTTCTCGTCCATTGACAAAAGGTACCTAATGAGCAATTCGGGTTATAAGTGTCGGCACTCGACAGCATTGTCGTTGCTCAGAGAGCGAAAACCGTCAAGTCTTTCCACTCCATCTGCTTTTATTCTTGCAAAACTGGGTGCCGTTCATCTCAATATTCTCTTTTGCAAAGCTATAAACTCGTAATTAAGAATTCCTTTCGGAGACTTTTAGTCATTTTGAAGAAGTTTCTCCAACTTATAAAGTTGGTACTAATAAGCCCAATATATAACATTTTTTTAAATAAGAAAATCTTATTTAAAGAAATGTTTAATTTTAAAAAAAAATTAAAAATATTTTTTATTAATATCTGTAAAAACTGGAAATAATTTAAATCTATGTCTGCCCCAATAGTCCAAGTTGACTCACGCTAATTAGCACCCATGAGAGTGAAATTTGGCGACATGTTCTACAATCACAGAGTTTAGTACTAACTTTAAAAAATGAGTGTACTTAGAAGAGATTGTGACTCACTGAAAATCGGATGTCCTGTTTCGAGTTTTTTGGATTTATACCAATACAAGGGTAAAATCTTCTTCTAGAAGTCATTATTGCTCTTTTTTCCTTCTTTTCTGCTTCTCCCTTAGACGAAAACGAAAACAGCATTCAATATGTTGTAATACAACCATATCAAAGGTTAATTGGTAAAAAACAATTGCCCAGCGCTGGAAAAATGAAAGCATTTTGTAAGAAATTTTTTTTCCGGAATAGCGTACTAGGTGAATAGCATGTAGCGAATAGCGTCAATTTTGAACCAACTTCTTACTTTTTATTCACTTTTATTTCAAGTACAATTTGCGCTTCATATTAGAGAGTTTTTGCATACCGTACGTTAGTTACCGTAGGACGTCCGTTAGCTTTTTCTCCCTAGCGCGCATGCTCAGTTTCCTATGAGCATGCGCGCTAGGGAGAAAAAGCTAACGGACGTCCTATGGTAACTAACGTACGGTATGCAAAAACTCCCTATTTTCTAATCATCGTTCAACTGTTGAAATAGTACGGTCTATTTAAGCTGTTGATGTATCCATTTCTTTCCACCCATTACCCATTTTATTTGTTTTCTTTTAGTTGCCAAACAGTACGGGCAACGATTCCTTCCTTTTAAAATTGATTTTGAAATTCATCATTGGAAATGAAATCAAGAATTTCAAGCTTTAAAGTAGTTTCTTTATAAAAGTTTCCTTTTCACTTTTGTAAATTCTTTTATCTGTAGTATTTTAACAGCAATTATATAGATTGAGATAAAGCAGCATCAGGGAGCCTAATCTCGAAGCAGTTAGTTAAGTCAAGTTTAAAAACTTCAAAACACCAGCAACACCAGTGATTGTATCATTACATGATTTCATTACATATTTTAAGAAGTTAATTTTACAGAAAAAAAAATTATCCGTGCTAATGATCAGTTTAAAAATATCTTACTCTTATGATTTCAAATAATCATAAGGCACGTTATAAAATTAATATAATAGCTATAAACTACTCAATATTATTTTAAAATATCATAAAATTAATAATCTTAAATAATATAAATATCATAAATTAATCGCAAATCTTTTGTCAATGTTAATAAATATATTTTTATATTTAATAAACTAATTAAAGTGATAAAAATATTAAAGACAATTATAAAATAAAAAAGTAATATAAAAAAAAATTTAAGTCAATTCCTACTTTTTTTCACTATAGTGCAGAAAGTCCTTTATAAATAATTTTCATTCATTTTTGAAGTTTATCTGGCGCCATCTATTGGTAGATATATGCAAGTTAAATGTAAAAAAAAAATTAAAGTTAATTAATTAAATTTAATTACTGAATTAATATTTGAAAAAAGTGTATTAACATCAAGTGTCATCCACTACAAGTTAAAAAAATGTATTTGAACTTGAGTGGATGAAAAAAAGGACTTTATTAACGATTGAAAATTTGAACAAGATATATGTAGGGGGAGTGTGAGCTAATAGAAGGAATTGAATGAAGCCACTTACACGATTATTATTAATATAATACATCTTCTAACATCAATAAAATTTATAAAAATTATAAATATTTGTTTTAAGATTTAATAAAATAAATATACAATTAAAACACGATTATATAAATTAGAGTGTATGCAATTAATTAAATGTATAACAGAAACATTTTAAAAGTTCCTCATTAAAACTACAGGAATACAAATGTAATTAAACAAATTGCACTTAGCATTATTTGGAAGGCAGAATTAACTTGCAATTAACATTATTATTAATATAACATAACCTTTTACTATTTGTTACTATTACAGTAATAAATTATTCTTAGCTGTAAATTCGCTCTGTTCTATAACAGCCAACATTTTATAATTAACTTTTGAATGAGCTGTTCGGATAATTCTGTCATTTTCTTCATCATAACACCACACTCCAATGCAACTTATAAGTTAATGGAGGACAGCACATTTTAAAAACAATTACTTCTTAATTTGCCCTTAAAATCATTGGAAAACTCACAAATTCTTCAGTCTTTTAATAAGGCCTTTAATTATCAGCAGCTATACAACGAGAAACTTATTACAATCATTATTTTTAAAATAATGGCTCAGTTAACAAGATAAACAACGCGCAACAAAACTACTTTTATCTTTTCATTCTACAAACAATTATTTTCATTCAACATTGTTTTCTCGTTTCACAGTGATTTTCACTTTTTGATTCAAAACACAATGATAAAGAAGATATCTTAACATTTCGTTTTATGAACATAGTTTTTGAAAAAATAATTTAAGTGAAATTCCTTTTAAAGTATGTTCATTCAGATGCGTTAATGATTTTCTCTTGTATTAAATATTTAATCTTTTCTGATATTTTGACGCGTTTAAATGATTTAAAGCTTTTTCTCAAAGTTTTTATATCTATTTCCATAAAGTATTCTACTTTTATTGCTTTTCAGAAAGGTTTCCGTTTGAGTTAAATTGTTTATTTCATGTATTTATTCCTGGATTTTAAGTTTTATTTTTTCTATTAAATATTTCCGTTTATACTTCAGAAAATACTGTTTTAAATTATTTTATATCCGCATTTGTGCCACATAATGGTAATTTTAAGAAATAATTCCGATGAATGATTTCCGATGATGATTTTTTTTTGTGAAAAGTGTTGTTTTTTATTTAAATATCAAATGAATTTCCATTCATTTTTTTTTAAATTCTTCTTAAATTCGTATTGTAATTTCATTTATTAAATAATTTATTTTAAGAATAGTTATCTCTTTAATTTAAATTAGTTACTTTCATTGATAAAATATTATCATCAAGTATAGTGGTGAACTTAAAGTTTGATCATTGATAAAAAGCATTTTTTTTTTCTTATTCTAAATCGGATTTTGATTAGCTTTAGTACAAAACATATTTAATTTTAAAATGTTGTTTTTAAAATTTCAAATATTGAATGTTACCATACTTTTTACAGCATTACTTCTATGAAGGAATATGGGAAATCATATTCATATTCACAGTATCATCCCAAAAATGCTTACATCGTTAAAATGTCCAAAGTTATTTAAAACTCTTTATGGCATTATTTTTTTCTATGACAAAATAAATTTTATCATATATTAATAAATATTTTCGTTATTTTAATCAAAATTAAGAATGGAAGATTTAATTAAATGCATACTGAAATGATGTATAACTATTCAATATGCCTAACAGCATCCCCATAACAAATAAACCTTCATAAATCCCCCATAAAATGAGAATATCTCCTGTCTTGAAATCTACCAGTGGCCTGACGGCCTTGACCCACCATGGGGCTATCGCGCCAATGGTGATAAGCCTTTATTTATTCGAAGTATCAGGAAAAAGATAGCAGTTATTTTTATGATCCGTATCGCATCAGTGCATTTTAAAAACAATTTCTTGTTAACTTGCCCTTAAAATTATTGGAAAACTCACAGATTCTTCAACCTTTTAATAAGCCCTTTAATTATCAGCAGCCATGAAACCAGAAACTTGCAATCATTATTTTTAAAAATAATGGCTCAGTTAACAAGATAAACAACGCGCAACAAAACTACTTTTATCTTTTCATTCTACAATCAATTATTTTCATTCAGCATTGTTTTCTCGTTTCACGGTGATTTTCACTTTTTGATTCAAAACACAATAATAAAGAAGATTTCTTAACATTTCGTTTTATGAAAAAAAAAGGTAAGTGAAATTCCTTTTAAAGTCCGTTCATTCAGATGCGTTAATGATTTTCTCTTGTATTAAATATTTAATCTTTTCTAATATTTCGACGCGTTTAAATGATTTAAAGCTTTTCTCAAAGGTTTCATATCTGTTTCGATAAAAGTATTTTACTTTTACTGCTTTTGAAGGAGGTTTCTGTTTACATTAAATCGTTTATTTCATATATTTATTCCTGAATTTTAAGTTTTTTTTTTTTTCTATCAAATATTTCCGTTCATATTTAAGAAATCATTATTTTATATCCACATTTCGGCAATGTAATAGTAATTCTTGAGATGAATTAGAATATTTTTCTGGGAAAACTGTTATTTTTAATTTAATTATCAAATAAATTTCCATTCATTTTTCTTAAAAAATATTGCTTCTAAAATTTTATTGATTAAAATTATTCTTATTTCCTTCATTGAATAAGTTATTTTATTAATGTATGTCTCTTTAATTAAAATTTTATTAATTTCATTGATAAAATATTAGCATTAAATGTAGAAGTGAACTTGAAGATTGATAGTTGAAAAAACCCTTTATTTTTACACTGCCTTATTATAAATCGAATTTAAATTATTTCTTTTTTATTTATTATAAAAATTTTATAATAATAATTAAATTAATAAATTATAATAATTAAATTAAGTAATAAATAAACTTTGTTCATTGAGATGCTTTAATGATTTTCTCTTGTATTCAATATTTAATCTTTTCTCATATTTTGACGCGTTTAAATGATTTCAAAGCTTTTTCTCAAAGGTTTCATATCTGTTTCCATAAAATATTCTACTTTTACTGATTTTCAGAGAGATTTCTGTTTACATTAAATCGTTTATTTCGTATATTTATTCGTGGTTTTTAATTTTTTTATTTTTTCTATTAAATATTACCGTTTATACTTCAGAAAGCATTATTTTAGATTATTTTAAATCCGTTTTTCAGCAACTTAGTAGTAATTTTTTAGATGAATTTAAATATTTTGTCTGCGGAAAGCATTGTTTTTAATTTAATTATCAAATTTATTTTTCTTAAAAAAATATTGTTTCTAAAAAGTTTAGCTTTTAAATATATTATAAATTAATTCATTGTATAGTTTATTTCCTTAATAAATATATCTTTATTTTAAACTATATTACTTTCATTGACAAATTGTTAGCATTAAGTGTAGAGGTGAACTTGAAGATTGATCGTTAAAAAATTTTTTTTTTTTATACTTTCTTATTCTAAATCGGATTTTCATTAGTTTTAATACAAAAAATATTTAATATAAAAATATTGTCTATAAAAATCAAATATCGAATGTTACCATACTTTTTATAGCATTATTTCCATGAATAAACATGGGAAATAATATTTTTTTTTACTTGTCAATTATTCAGAGATTATTCTCCGAAAAAATGTTTATAACGTTAAAACTGCTATCTAATATTCTTTACGGCATTATTTTTTTTCGATGACAAAATAAGTTTTATCATATATTCATAAATTTTTCCTTTACTTTTAACCAAAATTATGAATGGAACATTCAGTAAAACGCAAATTGAAAAGTTACATAACATTTCAGTATGCGTAACACTGTCCCCATAAGAAATTGCTGTTTATTACCGAAATGTATTTATTTTTTTCTTAATAATTAAAAAATTCACTATGGGTAAAAGATTTACGTGCAGATTTAATATAAGAATAATTTATCATCTACTTTTTTTTCTTCGAGTAATCTTTACTTGGGGTCTAATGTTGAGTGAGTGACTAGTGCTCTGGCACTCGAAGCCAGGGTTGGGGTTTGCATCCCTGCTGTTCTATGTATGATTGTAGTGGTTCGGAATTCATTTTAAGCCGCAGAGGTCCCGATCATAATATGACTGTAGAGCGTTAGGTGGAGGGTTAACAACCTTACACCCTGCAAAAAAGCAACCATCTCCTGTTTCGGAATCTGCTAGTAAGATGACGGCCTTGGTCCACAATGGGTCTGTTGCGCCATTGGGAAGATATAACTTGAAAACAATTGCATTGTTATAGGTATATATGACTTTTAGCGTTTTTCGTTAGAAACTGGTTAGTCTATCTTTTTTCGTTATCGTTGCATGCCCTGCATATAAAAATCAATTCAAAATATCATAATTTTTCCTTCATAATTGACTGTGTCTATAGCGTTAATAATCTGATTTTAAAAAATATTAAAATGCATTTAACTAAATTAAATAAAGGAAGATAAATGGTTTAAATCAGCTATTCTTTCGATTAGTAGGTTAGTAGATTAGTAGCTTTCGATTAGTAGTTTCGAGTAGTAGTCTTAATAGAAAAATCTCTTGGTAAATACAATGATTAAAACACTTGCTCTTAAAACGATGTTGTAAAATACGTGTTGTTCCTGAGTACACCGACATTTTTTTCTCTCCTTTTTACTGAATTAATCTACTTAATTCCTGTTTTAAATAAAACAAAAGAAGAAAATTCTTCTTTTTTCCACTACACGCAATGATTTCGGCCTCTAATGATCCTCTCAAGTCTCCGAGAGACTCATTTGAATAATGGCGTTAGCAACGGAACCAGATTCCCAAGAGTTCTCACCTAGTAATTTGAACAGGATTACTTTTTTTCTTCTCTGTTTAAAATTACTCATCTTATGATTTTTGTTAACTCATACAAAGGAATAAATTTCATTAAACGTGGTACACAATTTGATAATTACCCTTCATTTTCATTGTGAGAAATTTTTAAGTCATGTAATTTCGGGTAATTATTTCATTTAAAGCTCACTTTGGTTATTTTTCAGAGAATTTAAAAATTAAATTATTCATTTTTAACTGTACATCAATGAGCATCTAAACTTTTAGAAATATTTGTATTATTATAAACTAATTATGACTCCTTTATGCAAATGGGAAGAGATCTCTAAACTAATAAAATATTTATTATTGAATTATTCATTTGAAGTCTATTGAATTAATCATTCATCAGATGAAGTTAAAATATCGGATCTCATTGTGTATTAGGTTACTTCTTTTTGGAAAAACTGTTTTCATTTCGATTGCAGTTTTTAAATTTAATCTTTGTCGACAATGATTACTGATTTGAAAATAAGAGGTTGCTTGTTATTTGTGACTGCATTTATTTTTCAAAACATTCTATGCAGCTATGTAATGAAGGCTTTTATACAAAGAATTAACGATAATATTTTAATTCGTTTAAATTTTATGATGATAAATGCTTTCATTAAAATCCTTGAGGATAAATACTTTCATTAAATACCAATTCCACATGAGCAGGGATCGATTGCCGAATACACAATCTGTGCAAGCAGGGGATTATTCTAAAAGAGATATAATATTCAAGATCATTCTTGAAAATCCTTAATTAAGAGCCTGTCAATCAGACCTCGAGTCAGTGAAGAAATTCATTCATTTGTTGTGTTGGAGGTAGTCTCAAATAGGCCTCAAATGTTGTTTGGATAGAAGAATTGATTGTTGGGTTGACAATTGAAGTTTAATGAAAATTTTCCAGAGACGGCAGCAATTACAATTTTTTACCAGTTGGGGAGCAGCAACACAGTTGCGGCATCTCAGTTACAAAATATTATGCCGGATGATCCGTCAGTGTAGGCAGTGATGTGATTCTTGTAATGAAAGGGAATTTATGTTTTGTTCCCTAATTCTTTTAGTTTCTCCATTTGGATCTTTCTTGGAGCAGTTTCAATAAGATCAACGATTATTGTGGTGTTTTCAGGCACTGTCCTATGGAATGAGGGTTCCATAGTAATTTTGAGTGCTTCGGCTATTATGGGGATTCTTTCTCATCTCTCACAGTTTTGGCGATAAAACCACAAAAGTTCCAAGATTAGCCACTAGAGACGTTAAAGTATAAGCTCCGATGACAGCTTACAACACTATAGCCACTTTTATATTATAAGTAGACATTACTTCAAAACAATTACATTATCATAGGCATATATGACATCTAGCTTTTTCCATTAGAAACCGAATAGTGTAGCTTTTTTTGTTATCATTGCATGCCCTGCATGTAGAAATCAATTGAAAATAACACAACTTTTCTTGTCGTAATTTACTGTGTCTATAGTTTTAATATTTTGGTTTCAAAAGAAATATAAAATACATTTACAAAATATAAATAAAAGGAAGTAAATGATTTAAACCAGATATTCTTTCGATTCGCAGCTTCACCTTAATGGAAAAATCTGTCAGTCAATACAATGATTAAAACACTCGCTCTTAAAACGGTGTTGTAAAATACGTGTTGTTCCTGAGTACATCGACTTTTTTTTTCTCTTTTTCCTGATTTAATCTACTTAACTCCTGTTTTAAATAAAACAAAAGAAGAAAATCTTTCTTTTTTTCACATCACGCAATGATTTCGGCCTCTAATGATCCTCTCAAGTCTCCGAGAGACTCATTTGAATAATGGCGTTAGCAACGGAACTCGATTCCTAGGAGTTCTCACATAGTAATTTGAACAGGATTACTTTTCTTTTTTTCTTTTCTTTAAAATTACTCATCTTATGATTTCGTTAACTCATACAAAGGAATAAATTTCATTAAACATGGTGCAAAATTTTATAATTACCCTTCATTTTTATGGCGAGATATTTTTAAGTACTCAATAAGTCTTGTAATTTCGGGTAATTATTTCATTTAAAGCGCTTTGGTAATTTTTCAGAGAGATTAAAAATTAAATCGTTCATTTTTAACTGTACGTCAATGAACATCTAAACTTTTGGAAATATTTGTATTATTATGAAACTAATTATGCATCCTTTTTGCAAATGTGAAGAGATCTCTAAACTAATAAAACATTATTATTGGATTATTCATTTGAAGCCTATCAAGTTAATCATGCATAAGAGGAAGTTAAATATCAGTTCTGATTATGTATTCGATTACTTATTTTTTGAAACTTGTTTCCAATTCAATTACTGTTTTTAAATTTAGTATTTTGCAATAATGTTTACTGGCTTGAAAATGAAAGATTGTTTATTATTTAGGATTGCATTTATTTATTTTTGAAACATTCTAAGTGATGAAGGTTTTTTTATAAAGAATTTATGATAACCTTTTCATTCGTTTAAATTTTATGACGATTAAGTACTTTCATTATCATCATCATCAGTATCGCAAAGCACCATGGTGGGCCAAGGCCGACTGCCCGCTGGCAGATTTCTAGAAGGTAGATGATTTTACGGGGTAGGGTTGTCAGCCCTACGCCCGCTTTCATCATCCGCTATGTAATTAATCCAAACTGTCAGAAATTTAAAATTAAAATTAATTTAGTCTTTTTAAAAATTTGTAAAAAAAAATCGTGTGAGATTCGTAACATAAAAATTTTACGTTAAAAGATAATAATATATTTCAAACGTTAGTATTAAGTAAGATTAAAAAAATATTGAAAAATTAAAATAAGTAATTACATAATATTATCGAGATCAAAAAAATATTTCAAGTTTTATGTGGAAAGATCATTCTAAGTTAAATCAATCAAATAATTAACATTTATATATATATTCATGTTAAATATCTTTTCTAAAAATTTAATTTTTAACATAAGAAAATTCTTCGATAAATATTTTTTTTTTTAATTTTTATTACACCAAAATTATTTTTATTTCGTTAAAAAAACAGAATATTTGAGCGTTATATTTGCATGTTTCATGAAATAAACAAAGAATTCGGAAAAATTATTAAGTGTTTCGAAAAGTAATAAAGGATCTCATTAACTGTTTTGAGAAAAAAAAAAGATTTATTTTGCATTAGATTAAAATATTCAGCAAATTGGAAATAAAAATACTTTCACCTCTCACAAGATAAGTAATTCTCTCTTCTTTAAGTAAAAATAGTCAAAATAAAAAGAAATTTTGGAAATTGTAACAATTGGGCTGACATATTCATAGGCTGACACATAGATGGCGCTACTAGTATTAAATCCATATGATTTTTAGTTAGCCCTAACCTTCAAAAGACACGTGTATAAATTTGACAACTGTTGCACTATTAGTATGTGAGTTATAGCATTTTTAGTGAAGCAACTTTTGTTAGTTTGAAAAAATGGATAAAAAGTAATTTCCAGGAAATTCAACCGTAGAGAAGTGGTTTGCTACATTTAAACGAGGCGAAATGAGCACCGAGGACTTTGCACGCAATGGACGCCCCAAAGAGGCTGTTACCGACGAAAACATCAAAAAAGTCCACAAAATAATTTCTGATAACCATAAAGTGAAGTTGATGGAGATAGCTGAGACCCTAAAGATATCAAAGGAACGTGTTGGACATATCGTGAATTAATATTTGGATATGCGAAAGCTCTGTTCAAAGTGGGTGCCGCGCGAGATCACAATCGACCAAAAACAACAACGAATTGATGTTTCTAAGCAGTGTTTGGAGCCGTTCAATCGTAATAAACCTGAATTTTTGCGTCGATATGTGACAATGGATGAAACATGGCTCCATCATTTCACAGCGGAGTCCAATCGACAGTCAGCCGAGTGGATTGCACGTGATGAACACTAAAAATGCTATAACTCACATACTAATAGTGCAACTGCTGTCAAATTTATACACGTGTCTTTTGAAGGTTAGGGCTAACTAAAAACCATATGGATTTAATACTAGTAGCACCATTTATGTGTCAGCCTACGAACCTTTCTGTCCACCTGTTATTTATGGGTATGAGAGATATCCATAAAATGTCTATCAGCGTCTAAACATCTGACGTCTGGATCGTTTCAACCAAATTTTACCTCTATATAAGCGGAAAGATCGTAACATATTACATTCTCAGACAAAGGCTATTTACCTACATTCATCATTCTTGATATATGGATTTTAGGTGTATCAAGTGTTACCGTGTTTTTGTGTTACCGTGTGATATCAAAACAGTTTCTCGTAATATTATATATGATTTACAGGAAAAATTCAAGGCTTATTTTTTTGTCAAAATTAGGATCTAATTGTTAAAACTTATTGAATTATTTCTTTAAGTTACAGTCTAAGAATTTACCCATTTTAAAAATTTTTAATAATGTATATGCATGCTTATTTAAAAATTATTTTTGAAAAAAAGTATAATTTCTCAATAGGATATTGAAATAAAATTGTGTTTATATCAAAAGAAAAAGTACATTGATTTTAAGTATAATATTTTTATTGTTTTAGTCTATTTTATGATGTATAATAATCTATCGAAGACATATGATGGACACTTTGCACTGATGGATATGATGAATGCTTAATGGATGGATGATATGATAGATACTTTGAACTTATATGATGGATATTTAGATGGATATCTATTTGATGAGCATATATGATAGACCCTTGGAACTGATTTAGATAATTTCCCATTGAAAAGGAAGATACATAGTAGATCCAAAGTTACTCAGGGTTCACAATGGGGAAGTTATTTCTCTGAAGCCAATTTGTGTCACTATAATTGGGAATGAATACTTCAAAGAACGTCTTCTCGGGGCTGAGCACCTTACTCTCTCCTCGTCGAACCCATTGGAAGGATTTTCGGGCCTATTTCTTTACCGTACCTATCTCAGGCTTAAAGTCAATTTGGCTTATTTTGTTCGGTTTCAAATGAGCTCCAAAATCCTGTCATGTTATTCGCTATGCAATTCAAAGCCCAAAAAAAGAAAAATGTGGAAACGAAAGCAAAGTTCCCAGTTTTACATTTTCAATAATTATGCAATTTCACGTTATCCATAATTTATCAAAAGTTATCGACAAAATATGGAATTTAATGATTAAATCGGGGCCTGATGGCCGAGTGGCTAGCGCTCTGGCTCTCGGTACCATAGGTATCGGGTTCGAATCCCGGCGTTGCCCATGGGTGTTTGTAGTGGTTCGGAATCCACTTTAAGCCGTAGATCCCGGTCCTAATAGGATCGTAGAGCGTTGCGGGGGCATTGTTACTCCGCGTTCGTGGCTTACCATCAAGTTACACGCACCCACTGGGTAACGCAAAGTGAGTAATGTCTGTGCAGCACTTGCCTTAAGGCATCAAAGACAATTGTCTGCATTAGAAGGAAAAAAAATTATTAAATCTACATTTATAATTCCTATTTATGATCAATAAATTTTACATTATAAACCTTACAATTTCTTGGATCGATCCATAAATTTCTGAGTGCAATCTACGAATTTTTTTTTCTTGGAAATTTCATCAAGAAATAATTTTTTAAATATTGTTGCTTAAAAATGGTTTTCTGTGCAACATTCCACTGTGGGAGAATTACTTTAATATTATCTTGCATTATTATTATTAAGTAATTTAAGTAAGCATTAATATTTATATTAAGACAAGTCATTTACACAATTAAATTGTATACATTATTTAAATAATAAATTAAATTTTTATATATTATCGAAAATAGAATAACTATATTTTTAAAGTTATATCTCTCTAAAATGAAAACAAAACTGTCGACAGGACTTTTGAAAGTGCTCTTTGTTTTCTTTTACTGCTCAACCTTTCCAAAAAATAAAATAAAAACACATTTATATCCTGTTTTCATTTCATAAAGCCTAACCAAGATAAACAATAACGAAGTCTTTTTTAAAAGTGGATGGGAAAAATTGTTGCCCTCTAATTTAACAATTCAAGTTAACGCGAAATATGAATGCTGATGAAGATCTGTTAACAGGTTGGTCGACATTGAGATCTTCAAAATTAGAACACTTCCAGTCTCTGACGATTGAAATTTATTAAAAAGCATTAAATTGATATGAGCTTCATTATTAGCATCTTTTCCACCATCATTCGTCGAAGATTTACTATTAGCATCATTCTTCTCGTCTTTAGTATAAGCATCAATTAAGATCTTTGATTAAACAAAATTCACTGGTGTTGGAGAACAAATAGAACAAATAGTGAAGCTTCTTCAATTGAATAAATTTAGTTATTTGCTAACTGAAAAGAAACTAAAAACACTTTTCCCACGTAATTAAGCCTATGCAGGAATGTTTATTATAATATCCAAAGTATATTACTAAACTATTTCCGAAGAAGTCACACAAAAAAAGGGAACAGAAATATATAAAAGAAAACAATGAGTACACACATTATGTCTCATGTAATTCCTAGTACAGCTACAAGAACACAAGAGCAGATAAGCATTAACATCATTCATCTGACATTTAGTATTAGTATCTTTTCTACTGTCATTCATTAAAGATTTACTATTAGCATTATTCCTCTCATCTTTAATACCATCCTCATCTAAGATATTTGATTAAACAAAAATCACTGTTGTTGACGAGCAAAGAGAACAAATAATGAAGCTTCTTATTGTTCAATTCAATAAATTTGGTTATTTGCTAACGGAAAAGAAACTAGAAAAAAATCTTTTCCCACATAATTAAACATATAAAAGAATGTTTATTATTATATTCAAAGTATATTACTAATCCTTTTCTGAAGAAATCACAAAAAATGGAACAGAAATATATAAAAGAAAACAATGAGTAGACACATTATGTCTCATATAATTCCTAGAATATCTACTAGAACACAAGAGTAGATAAAAGAACAGATCAAGATTTAGTATTATCATCATCCATCTAAGCTTTAGTATTAGTATCTTTTCTACCATCATTCATTGAAGATTTATTATTAGCATCGTTCATCTCGTCTTTAGTATTAACATCCATTGAGGTCTTTTTTTTTCTTTCTAATGCAGCTGGCAACACTTAGACAGCTTAGTCTTGGATGCCTTAAGGCAAGCGCTGCACAAACGTTACTCACTCCCTAGCGCGTGTAGCTTGCTAGTGAGCCACGGACGCGGAGTAGCAATGCCCCCGCAACGATCCTATTAGGACTGGGACCTACTGTTTAAACTGGATTCCGAACCACTACAAACACCGCCGAGAGTCGAACCCGATACCTGTGGTACCGAGTGCCAGAGCGCTAGCCACTCGGCCATCAGGCCCCCCTTTAAGATCTTTAATTAAACAAAAATCACTAGCGTTAGCGAGCAAATAAAATTAATAATGAAGCTTCTTAGTGTCAAATTCAATACATTTGGTTATTTGAAAGAAACTAAAAAAATTGTTCCCATATAATTAAACCAATGAAAGAATTTTTATTATTATATACAAAATATATTACTAAACTATTTCTGAAGAAATCACAAAAAGGGGAACAGAGATATATAAAAGAAAACAACGAGTATACACATTATATGATAGTTACAAGAGCACATAAAAGAACAAATCATCTTTACGACAGATAATGGATCCAATCCATTCCACCTTATTAGTTTTCATTGTAAAGATAATGATGATGTGTTTATGATGGAACAGATATCATCTGGGATTTCCACAGAAAACACGTATTAATAAGAAATACTGAAAGGTTGAAGCTCTAAAGAAGAGGATGGTAGTAACTATATCTTTATGAACAAAAACCTTCACACAAAATTTGAATTATAACATAACGTTACAGACGAGCCAAACTTTATAATATAATGTTTGACTTATATGACGTATTGCAATAAAAACGGATCATTAAAAATAATGGGACTTTATATATTATTTTTCATATGATATAAAATTACTAATATATTAAAATTTATATATTATTTTTCATATGATATAATTATTGTTTTTTAATAAAATTATGCGTAGTTGTTAGAAATAATTAGGGTAGAAATACTAATTATATTACAAGTTATATGGACTTGTTATGTTGAATTTTGAAAAAGAAATTTGTATGTATTATGAAGTTGTATTTATCTTTATCACAAATTTCATTTATGGATTTTTTGGAAGTTAAAAAAATAGAAATTTTGCTTATTACAGTAAATTAGGGGATTCCGGACTAAATTCCTTCGTATTTATTGCAAGCATCAATTATTATTATTGTTCTATAAAGTCAAAAGAAAAAGTTGATCTAGTTTTTTAATGAGTTTTAATATTTATAGAAAAGTAGCGTCTAAAAAATTTAAAAGAAATTAAAAATATATACGAATTAAAAACATTTTCTTTTTAAAATCGTGCTAATAATTCGGAAGAACTACCGTTTTTACACCTTTTTAAGAAAATTCAGGATAGAGGCGTCGTCAAAACCATACTGAAAGAAAATATCATTTGCAATCGAACCCTAAATTGCATAAACTAGCATAGCGAATGAAGCTTAATGTGAAAGCTTATTTAATAGAAAACTGTGGCCATATTGCAGTCTATTTGGTAATTAAACATTCCTGGGGGCTATTGAACTCTGATTATGCCATTGATGTCCTTTTAATATCCTCACTAATTCTGCTCCATGCCATGGCATTATGGAAATGCTTAATAACTAGGGTCTTTCATTATTAATTTCAGACCAAGCCAATGTTTCCAAACTACTGCATTGTAATCTCCATTAATAGCATTAGCTGCAGTCACTTCAGTGGAAAGAGCATATTTACAAATCAATCAAAAATTGTGAGCGGATTTTTTTTTTTTAATATTCTTCTTGTGCATAAAAATTATTTTAAGATTATGCTTAATGCTTTTAATTATGGCAGAAAATTTCTCTTCCTATACCTTCGGAGTAAATAGTACTTCCCTGATATAAGTTCCAATGTTATTAATTTCTAATCATACAGTAGTAATGGTTTCATACTAACGTGTAAAGGTATGTATAAATGAGTGTAATTCCCTGATATAGATTTCAAAGTTCCAATGTTATTAATTTCTAATGATATAATAGTAATGCTCTCATACTAGCTCGTTAATGAGTGGTAGTTTAATTCCCACTAGTAATAAATGTTACAATCACTTCTCTGAAAAATACTACTACTGTGCCCAAAAAGTAAGACCAATTATTTATTTTTTTTCAAAAACTCTTTTTTTTTATTCTTTTAAATTTATTTCATCGCCTTCAAAGTAATACCCTCCGGAGACAATTCACTTATGCCAACTTTTTTTTTCAATCCTCAATGCATAGTAGAAAGTCATCGGCAAGGATGACCTTCAAAGCGAGCGGCGATTCATGTTGAATCTCTTCAATCAACTCAAAACGGTGTCCCTTTAGTGGTCTTTTGAGTTTAGGGAATAGCCAGAAGTCGTACAGTGTGAATACGGTGGTTATGGAACGATATGGGTTTCATTCTTGTTGAAAAATTCATTAAGAATCAAAGTAGTATGAGCTGGTGCATTCAGTGTTTTCGGTACCAATCGAGATTTGACGCGTTTGAGATTAAAAAAGAATTGGCCGATCCTTTTGAAATTCCAACATCATCAGCAAGTTCTCTAGTTGTAAATTGACGGTTTGCAAGCATCAAATCCGTAGTTTTTTGGACATGAATTTCGTCGGTTAAGGTTGTTGGTCGACAGAGAGCTCTTCGTTTTCAACGCGTTCTCTGCCTTCTTTGAACTGTTTATACCACTTCTAAACATTTCTTTCCGATACAGGAATGCTCACCGAATGACTTCTGTAATAATGTAATGCAAGTTCTTCACTCAATTAATTCAGAAAAAAATCGCTGGAATCATTTTTAACGTCTCACAAAAAAAAATTGCAGCAACGTAAAAAAGAAAAAAATTTGAAATTCCGTAAGCCCCGGAATTTTAAATTAAAAATTGGTCTTACTTTTTGAACATAGTAGTAGCATTTCGTTCATAGCGGAAAGGAATGAATATTTTTAATAAGTACATAATAATAACCAATCACTCAAATCAGCAGTTAATCAGTATTATGGATAATAATACATCATGAAATTAGCAGTTGTCTGTAGGACCCTCACATGTGGAAACAAATTAAAGATGGGATATGGACTACGTGATGAATTGCTGCATGGTTATTGGTGATAGTCCATGGGCTGAAGAAGTATCCACTCCAGTGAGAAGTGAGGGAAGCTGACTCCCCCTCTTGAGAGATTTTCTTAAGAGTTTTTGGACAAGAAAAAAGAAGAGAGTTCTGCTACGAGTCAACAAGACGTGTTGATTTTCTCTTTTACTGAAATTGAATGAATGCCTGTTTACAAAGTGAGCCCTTTGTGGTTTCGTGTATCATGTCGTGTTATACTTAAGGTCTGCCGCAGATCGGGTGCATTCGATTCGAGAACCGACCTTGCAATGAACTGCATTTGTGAAACTAACTTATAGTTTCCATTTCACTTCTTTGTAAATAGAGTTTTGCATATATATACATACACACACACACACACACACATATATATATATATATATATATATATATATATGCAAAACTCTATTTACAAAGAAGTGAAATATATTACATATCATAACACATTTAGAATTTATATATATATATATATATATGTTATGCTAAATGTGTTATGATATGTAATATATACCTAAGAGACTTCCGTTTTCAGATGATTGAGTTGAGATTAAATTTCAGAAATTTTAATGTAATATTATTTATGAAAAATTACGTTTATTGCTATGGGCATTAATTGTTTATATCATCTCATTCTAAAACAATAATATTATAATTAGCAAAGTGAAAGTGCAGTTTCAATTATCTTTGCTAATTTCATGAATTGAGAATATATTAAATACATTTCTTGTAAATAAATTACAATCTATAAATTAAATCAATTAAATGTCAAATGCGGCCTCGAAACTGTGAATAGTTAAATGGATAGAACTGGTATTAAATGAGATTTAGGGCGCATTAACATCAATTTAAACTTATATAAACCATTTATGAACTTCTACTTCGCCATATGAACCATACTTCGCTAAGCTCAATTCATTTTATATAGAAGCTTTAAAATAGTAACTGAAATAATTATTGCAGGCCTACGAAGATTAATATATTAAAAACGATCTATAAATATCATTATAAACTCAATTTCGAAAAACTGCAAGCATTTATAAATATTGCATTATAAATAATATATAAATGAAAATTAATTTTGGTACTTCAAATCTATTTGTTAATAAGTACATTTAATTATAAAAAAAGTTTAATTATTAAAAGGTGTAACTATAAACAAAGTTAAAAGGTAAAACAAAATTACTGATTTCAAAATAAGATTAATTGAATGATTATTTGACTGGATAACCCCAACAAAGAATAAGTATAAATTAGATAACAATGGAAATTTTAGTAAATTTTGAAAAAATTAGATAAAGTTTGAAAAATTGAATAAATTTTGTAAATTTTGAAAAATTGAATAAATTTGAAAAAATTAGATAAATTTTAAAAAATTTAAAAATATATCAAAATTATATTTTGTACATATTTTTTTTTTTTTTTTGTTAATTTTAATTACATTTTTATTAAAAAAAAAAAATTTCTATATACAACAAAAAAAATTTTGTTTTTATTTGTATTATTTTCACCTATTATTTCTTTTAACTTTATAAAGAAATAAATTTCTGCTGTAATACATTAAGTATTCTGAATAATAATTTTTGGTTATTAATATTTTTTGTTAAAAAAATATTTGAGTAAATCACAAATAATGTTGTTGTTCTAATGCAGCTGGCAATACAAACAGTTAATCCTTATGCTATAAGCAAGAGCTACACTGCTGTTACTCATTTAGTACTACCCAGGGGGCAAAGTGCAGCTTGAAGATATGCTACAGACGCAAAAAAAACACTACCCCCACAACGCTCTACGATCCTATTAGGACCAGGACCTACGGTTTAAAGGGGAATCCGACCACTACCAACACCCACGGTACTGCCGAGATTCGAAACCGATGCCTGTGGTACCGAGTGCCAGACCGCTAGCCACTCGGCCATCAGGCCCGCTCATTTCTCTAAAAGAGAAATATGATTTTTTTTTTCTTTCTAGGGAACTGACATTTCCCTATTGAATCTATTTTCGAGGGATAAAATTACTTTATTTCTTAAAACAATCTTCTGACATTTATTACAGATAAATTAAATGAAAACAGGGAAAAAGACATTTTAAATCCGGTAATTGCATTTCACTAGAAGAAAAATAACCACTTATAAGCGACAAATCATTGTAATTAATTTGACTTATGTTCGAATTCACAAATCCAAAGAGAAACTAAGTTGTTCATCGGAAAATTAGACGTCAAATGGTGCAATTTACTGCATTACTGCCAAGAAGAAATAATAAATCTACTTTACAAAAAAAACTATTATTGTTGCATTCTCAATTTATTAGGTTGATAAGAAAATTATGTCGTTTTTCTGTTGCTTAAATTGAAATGTTTATTATTTCGTCGCTGTTTTTGCGACCTAGACAATTTTGCTATTAATCGAAAGCTAGTATTTTCACGTTTTGAATTTTTATATTACAGGTGTTAATTAATAATTAAATTTTAAGAAATAGGGATATATGATGAATTAAGGAAAGATTATTTTTTGGCAATCTATGCTGCATGCATTCCAACTTGGTTATAATGCGATGAAGCTCATAATAATCGGTGTTTCCTCTTTGCACCATCTAAAGTTAAAAGTGCTTAGGATCCAAAGAAGGTTTGAAAATTTCAGGTCAGGTGACATGGTACTTCAAGATGAACTTCGCTCTGGAACAACAAAGGAGCTTAGTGATGACGTTCTGGGGAATTTAGTAGGTAATGAACCAGTATTGAACAAGCTTGACTTTGTCTACAAATGGTTTCGTTGGATTCCTCGTAAATTAAAATACTGCGGAACGAATTTCTATTACTTCTTATTTGCTTGTTCGACAACAATATGAGCCATTTTAGGATTGTCTGTTTACTGGTGAGGAAACATTTATCAGTATTTGACAATCTAGTAAGAAAAAGAGCAAAGGTAATTCAGTCAGTCCGCCTCCTAGTCTTGGGAAGGCCAATTTTCACCAAAAAAAAATTGAATGTTTTGCATTTGGTGGGATTGCCAAGGGTCTATCCACTAGGAATTGTAGCCAAACGTCGTACAGAATTTTATAACAGAAAATGGTCTTCCATATACGGTCTTCCAACATGACAATACCGGCCTCGCGTGGCTTTGAAGAAAAACAAAAAGCTCTAGGGTCTTGGTTATGATGTTCCATCACATTCCCCATATCCATATCCACCTTATCTGGCATCATCTGACTACCACTTGTTCCTCTGGGTGCAAATTTTTTTAAAGGGAAAAATTTAGAAATTTTCAGGATGTTCAGAGGACAGTGGTAAATTTTCTGGCTTCAAAAGATAGGATCTTTTATATAAATCACCTTATCCGGTATAAATCATCTTATTGGACAAATTTAGAAAGGTCATAGAAAACAGTAGTCAATATTTAATTAATTAATCTCTCTTAGGAGCCTAAATATAAGAAATAGAAATTTCCTCAAAAAAAAGTGACATAATTTTATTGTCAATCTTATATTAATAAATATGTATTATTTGGTAATTTTCCAACAAATAATGAATGCAAATAATGTAGACTATAAAATTAAAAATGTATTTTTTAAATACAATATCAAAAGTGCAAATAATTTTTTAATGGAATTATAAACAGGATATATTTTTGAGAAATATAAAAAACTTTAAAATTATTTTTTCAATTATTTAAATTATGAATTATGTGATTAGAGCTCAGTGACCCAGAATTGGAATAGTCCTTTAAGATACCCGTGCTATATTGAAGATCAAAGCAACCGAGTTTTATAAAAATTTATACCAAATAATGTTTTTTAATTATAAAAGTTGAACTTGATCATTTAGAGTATAATGTTATCTATTAAGTTGAGGTTCAAAATAACCAAACTGATTTTGGCACAATACTGGTGCATCGTAGAAGTTACCCTTCAATTCCATGATGTACATTAGGTAATGACAAATCTCCCATTCTCCATGATGAATGTATAATATGTATAAATGTATAAATATATAAATGCATAATATATATATGATAATATGTATAAATTACATAATAAAATTTTGGATGATAAATAAAGACTGAACAAAAATTAAATTATATTATAAAAAATAGTTTTAATGAAAATAACAATAGAAATTAACATTGATTTGATATTCAACTTAATAAAAATTTACTATTCAAGCTTTATTTCTAGTAAAAAAACAAATAAAATGAAAATTTTACAAAAGTTTCGTTACAAAAAATTTAGTATATAGTATAGTAAATTTAGTAATAGTGTATTATTGCCATAACTATAACAATAGCGAAATTATTAAAGAAAAAAATCCAAGCTAATATAAATTTAAGCCAAGAAGTGAAATAAATTTTCCTTATTATAAATAACATTTTTTTCTTTTTGTAAAATAAAATTGCTATACTATTTAATTAAATTACTTAATTTTATTTGACTAAATTACTTCTGAAGATTATGAAAGGACCAAAATTTCCATTCACTTCTTAGTTATCAACTGAAAAAGAACTAATGAAAAATTCCTTATACAAAGATTTTTAATTCGCTAAAACATCTCTTTTTATAAATACTAGAAGCATTTCAGTAAATTAAAATAAATTACGTACATAAATTAACCATCCATTAATTAGACACATAAATATTACCCTAAACTGCATACAATATTTATTTTCCTATTTTTGACACTAAGTTAAGTGAACAGAAAATAATAACAAAATAACGAAAAAGTAATGAGACGTTGTTATTTTTTGCTGTTTGAAGAACCAAAGACACCTGGCACCTATGTCCAATACATCTTTGCTCATAACAGAAAAAGAACTAATTCTTTGGCTCTTCTTAAGTGAGGTAAACGAACATTCCTTTTCCTTTTTCCTGCTATGGGATATTTTTTTTATCTTTAACAAACAGTAGTTTCGTTTTCCTGACGAGAGCAGCGACATCGATTTGACATCTGTAATTTCGGTGACAGACAACGTGTGTTTCGGAGCGAGATGAGAAATGTCGCTAATGGATTTTTGTTCTCCTGTTTTTGTGATTGAAATCAAAAGCCATTCCTTTGCAACTGATATAATTTATTAGGTTTTCAATTCGTAATAATTTGAAATAGAAACGCTTTCTAATTCTTTTAACAAAATAATTGTGTACATTTTTTCACTTGTTTGGGCTGGTTATTCCCTCTACGGTTACTTTCTGCACACTTTGAGCTAATTAGACCGGGATCCACAATTTAACATGGATTCCGAACCACTAACAAACATTCATGTCACCACCAGGATTCGCACCTAAAGCTTGTGGTACCACTTCCAGAGAGCTAGACAACTGGCCATAAGGCCACTTTCCACTTTCAGAAACATAAATTATAAAAGTCAGGTAATCTGACTGCTATAATTTACCTTTCATTTAATTTTTTATGACTCAAATTTTGAATGAGAGGGCGCTAGTGGATAGCCTGTTGGATTTTGGATTATCTGAGTGAAGCAGAATTGAAAAGGTGCACGCATTGTTATTCTACACTGAAAATGGGACGATAAGCTAAAAATGGAAAGCAGTTTTGCTTAAAGAAAATAGAAGGAGGGTGTACCCTCACTCTTGATTCCCCTTTAAGACACTTCGTTCAAACATGTAATGGTATAATATGGGCATGACGAAACAAGCCTTCGTAGAAGCCTTGTGTAATACTAATACTGCTACATATCTGCCATTCTAGTGAGGAACGAATTTAATATTTCTAATAATAATATTTCTTTTGCTTTGACAAACGAAGAATTTGAGAAATATTTTTTTTTTAAATCTCACAATAATGTATGTAATCTAGCTGGTTAAATTTCCCAGACTGGGAAAAAGGTCTTCCACTGATAAATTATCCCCAAATCGCCTGTTAATAACGTTTATTCACCAGTTGTTTTTCTTTCCGATAGTCTTGAAATCAGCTTCAATATATAATAATAACAATAATGCACAAACATTAAAAGGGAGACTGACTATCTAAAATGATCAAAATATATTATAATATATAGGTAATGACCCTGATGGTATAGTGGAAACCATTTATGAGTTGAAAACGAATTCATTCTATAATTAAAATTCAAGAGATCTAAGTTTGATTTAAAAAAATTCCCTAAATAAAAAAATATTTTTCCTATAAATATAATCTAAATTAAGAACATCCAAAAGAATCCCAAATACCTGGATAACATAAATAACAAACTATCTCACTTGATGTTATCCTTGTGTTTATGTTTAAATTTCAGCTTAGTGTTGTGTGTCCCAGCGTTAGTCTACTTTTAGAAAAGGCTATTTTAGGCTATTAATTTTAGCCTAGTACAGGGCAAGAAGATGAGATATCTCATTATTTAAACTCTATTATCACTCATTGCAATAACGCGAAGAGAGAACCATTATGAGAGAATGAGAGAACATATTGTGAAAGCATGAAGCATGAAGCAAAAAGCAAAAGCATTTCAATCGTTATTTTTATCATTGTTATTACATATAGAAAAAAAAAACGAACTGCCAAAAGCTGAAGACCACTTTGCCGTTAAAGAAAGTTGCCCATTGTGCACCAACGAGGAGGTGGGTCTACATTGCACTCCAAATTCAATCCGCAATTCAGACTATTAGTTCAACCAAGCCACCTTCATCAGAGGAAATCTCCCAGTGTCAAAATCATATGCGGGAACTGACTTTGAAAATGAAACGGATGGTACTTCAGTGGATACCTGGCCACTGTGACATTTTTGGGAACAGCAGGCCAATTGTCTAGCAAAAAAAAAAAAGGCTCAAGACTACATCAAATAAGATCTTCGTCACTGTCACTCCATTCTATAAAATTATATATCAAACAAATAATGACTAAAAACCACAAGTTACAAATTCAAGATGGGATTAAGCCAAAGCGTTGGAGAGCTGAAGATCTTTTAGCAGTACCCAGCAATCCGCGACGGCATGCTGTCGCCCAGTTCTGACTTCTGACTGGCCATGACTGTCTGCGAAATCTCCATCGCATTAAAATCTTTTCGAACCCTGGCTGCCCCCTAGGTGGTTCAACAGACCCAATGAACGGAGACCACCTCCAACGATGTGGAGTACTTGACGGCGACTCGGAGTCAGCGCTTTACTGGCGTGCGAGAGAACCCTTAAGGCAATGACTTCGGTCATCTTTGCATTTTTTTGGATGTTTATTCTTTTGTATTTTTTCCTTGTTATTATTATTATTTTCATTCTACTTGTACTTGCCTTGCCATTGGAAATAAAAAAAAATCATTTTTATTACTTTTTATAATTATTGTTGTTAATAATTTTTATTGTTATCCTGATTCAGTTATTAGTTTAACTTGCTGATCACTTTTTAAGGGCAATGTTATTGTATAGTTTTTCACCTAATATCGATCTATTTATCTATCTTAGTTTTTAGAATTCTTCCAGTTCGACATACAAGTTCGCGGAATTAATCGAGAATATCCTACTGAATGGGATTAACCCCTCACTCCGCTGGTATAAAAGCAATTTTGAATCGTCAAAGTACCCATTATAAAGGGCTTCGTAAGTTTAAGTAATTCATGAATCAAAATTTATAATAATAGCAATAATTAACAGTTATACTTATTCAATAATGAATAACAGTAATATAAAATAACAAATAATAACAATAACTCAAAAAAGCAAGTGATAATTACTAATAAATAAAAAACTAAAGAATTGTTTTACCATCAAAAATTAAATTTAGGCAATTTATTGGTGCAGATTTTCCGTTAACTGTAGAAAAAGGTGGCCATGACTTGAGCAGAAATTTATTTGCATCTGCTGCAGACACTATAAAAAAGAGACCGAACAGGATTCTTAACAACTGAACCTGAGAAAAAGACCAATAGCAGCGTGTGTAAAGGACACTCGTGTTGAAGCATAAAGTAAATTCTTTATATTTCTATTTCCCTCTAACGTGCTAGATGGTCCACACCCTTCCAAAATATGAGGAATCAGTTAATAATATGATATTTCTCGAACTTGTGAATATTCCGTGCGGTACATTTCGCGAATATGTTCTTTTTTTTCATCTGTATTTTTACATATCAATTTATATCTGTACTGTTTGATTTCTGACCTAATTGAGCTTACAAGTGAGATATATCAATTTTTTTTCTACTCAGAGAAAGAATACAGAAACCTTCATTAAGTATATGTTGAAAGGAGCTCTTGAAAGTTAAAGTTACAGTGAAAAAATTAGGAAATTCGCGATATGATATAATTTATTACCTTAATGTTTTCATTTTTTTTGCGTTGTTACAGAGTAAGCAAGGCTACTCCTTCGGAAATATGCATCAAGAAATAAAGGAAAACTGTTGGAGATGGCCTGAAGATGCATCAAGACCTATAAAGCTTGTAGCAGAAAGATTAAATACGCTCCGTATCATAGGGTGTGATATGAATGGATAGAGAAGTTTCAAATGGCCGGACAAGCATAAAACATTAAGACAAGGAAAAAACTCATTAAAAAATAGGTAGATTAAAAAAAATCAAGATATAATAGTGTAACCTGATAGATAGAGCTGCATATCAATTACGACAACGGAGCATAAATTGATGAGTAATCATTCAGATTGAATACGCAAATTTTCAGACCACTGGCTCCTGTATTTTTGAAAACTATACAGTAAAATGATGAACTTTTTTAACCCCAATGTTATTGTAGTCATTAAGAAACAAGTTTACAAATAACTTTTGACCTACACTGAAATACGACCATTAATATTGTGACATATTGTGTTAAAAGGATATTGAAATAAATATATTCTATTGTGCGAGAATGACAATTAATGAAAATAATTAATTGATGACTTTATTTAAACTATTCACTTCAAATTGTAGAGATACAATTTGAATACCGAGTAATAACTGCCACATTGTGAATCTTGAGTAAAGCTGAATCTGCTACATATATCCTACAGGTTATATAGGATACAGGATTTTAACTTAGAATATATAAGATATACATGATTATCATTCAAAATATATAGTAAACAGAATTTTCATTCAGAATATATAGCATATACAGTATACAGTTGTTTATTAAGAATATGCAAGGTAGTGTTAATATAATTATCACAGTGAAATCTTGCTTAGAAAAAGATTTTTTAGAATACAATATTTTTAGAATTATTTCTTGCAGAAATTTCCGAGAAAAATAAATTCGCAGATTGTACTCAGAATCTTAAAGATCTTACCAAGAAATTGTGAGGTTTATGTTGATCATAGTATAGGTATTCTACATACATAGATTATAAATGTAGAAATAATCGTTAAATTCCATTTTTTGTCTGTAACTTTTGATAAACATCGTCAAATATTATAGAAAATGAAATATTGGGAGATATACTTTCATTTTTCCGATTTTCTCTGTTGAGTTTTGAACTGCGTAGTGGATAACATGACATGTTTTTTGGAGTTCATTTGAAACCCAACAAATAAGACAAATTGGACGTTTAAATGTCTAAGCCTGTAACAGGTACTGTAAAGGAATGTCACAAAATCATTCCATTGGGCTAGATGAGAAAAGAGTTAGGTGTTCAGTCCCTAGATAACGTTACTTGAAGTATTCATTCCAAATTGTAATGGCACAATCTGGATGTAGAGTAATAACTTCCCCATTATGGAACCTGAGTTACGCTGAATCTGCTACATATCTTACTTTTCAATGGGAAGTTATCATATATGTCCATCAAATAGATATCCATCATATCCCTCAATTCAAAGTGACCATCATATCCCTCAATTCAAAGTGACCATCATATCCCTCAATTCAAAGTGACCATCATATCCCTCAATTCAAAGTTGCCATCATATCATAAGTTAAATATCCATCATATTCATCAGTTCAAAGTGACCATCATATCCCTCAAATAAATATCCATCAAAGTATCAAAGTTGCCATCATATCATCCATAAGTTAAATATCCATCATATTCATCAGTTCAAAGTGTCCATATAGTATATGTCCTTCAAATAAATATCCATCAAAGTATCCATCATCAGTTCAAAGTGGCCATCATATCATCCATAAGTTAAATATCCATCATATTCATCAGTTCAAAGTGTCCATATAGTATATGTCCTTCAAATAAATATCCATCAAAGTATCCATCATCAGTTCAAAGTGGCCATCATATCATCCATAAGTTAAATATCCATCATATTCATCAGTTCAAAGTGTCCATATAGTATATGTCCTTCAAATAAATATCCATCAAAGTATCCATCATTAGTTCAAAGTGTCCATCATATGTCCTCTTATTATATATCATATAATAGACAAATATTTAAAGCAATAAAAATATTTTACTTAAAATCAATTCTTTTGATAAAAACACACTTTTATTTCAATATCATCTAGAGAAAATACACTTTCTTTCAAAAATAATCTTTACATAAGCAGATTCATATTATTAAAGCTTTTAAAATGCTGGTAAATGCTTAGACTATAACTTAAAGAAATAATTCAATAAGCTTTAACAATTAGATCCTAATTTTGACAAAAAAAATATACCTTGAATTTTTACTGTAAAACATGTATATAATATTACGACATGTTGTTTTTATATCACACGGTATCCTAAAATACATGTAGCAAGAATGATGAATGTAGGTAAATAGCCCGTGTCAGTGAATGTAATATGTAACGATTTTTTCGCTTCTATAGAGGTAACATTTGGTTGAAATGAGCCCGACGTCAGATGTTTGGATGATGATAGACATTTTATGGACATCTCTCACGCCAATAAATACCATTTCCAGAATTTTTTTTTTTTTTGACTATCTTTACTAAAAACAGAAAAAATTGCTTATTTCATGAGGAGGGAAAATATTTTCTTTTCCAATTTGTTGAATAATTTACATCTAATGTAAAATGAATCATTCCCCCCCTAAAAAATTTTTATGCAACTGTTTATTACTTCTTCAAACAGTTAGCAATTTGGCCGAATTCTTTGTTCATTTGATCAAACATGTAAATATAAAACTCAATATTTTGTTTTTTTATAAGGAAATAAAAATGACTTTGACATAAGAAAAACTTTAAATATATTTATTAAAGAATTTTGATATGTTATAAAACTAAAATGTTGGAAAAGATATTTAACATGAATATTTAACTTAATTTAATATTTAACTTAGAGTTATCCTTCTACATAAAAAATGAAATGTTTTTTGATCATGATTATATTATGTAAGACATATGACATGATTCTATTATGTTTTTTGATCATGATTATATTTAATGCAGCTGGCAATACAGAAACAGTTAATCTTTATGCCATAAGCAAGGGCTGCACCACTGTTACTCATTTAGCACTACACAAGGGGTACGTGTAGCATAAAGATATGCTATGGACATGATTAATACTACCCCCACAACACTGCATGATCCTATTAGATCGTGACCTACGGTTTAAAGTGGATTCTGAACCACTACAAGCATCCATGGTAGCGGTGGGATTCGAATACAAAACCTGTGATATCGAGAGCCAGAGCATTAGCCATTCGGCCATCAACTAACTGCAGTATAGAATTAATTATCTCAATTTTTCAATAATTTTTAATGCTGTTTAATGCTTACATTGTTTAAAATGTATTATTATCTTTTAACATAAAAATTTTATGTCACAAACCTCACTCACATGATTTTTTTTTAAAAAATTATTTAAAACAATTAAATTAACTTTAATTTTAAATTTTTGATTGTTTGGATTAATTACAATGGATTATAATGAAAGCATTTATCATCATAAAATTTAAAGGAATGAAAAGATTATCACTAATTCTTTATATAAAAATCTTCATTATATTTGTTACACAGATATTTTTCAAAAATAAATACAATCATAAATAACAAGATATGGTATTTCCAGATTTATTTTATTTATGGTATTTCCAAAAAAACATATATGTAATCCAATAATAAAGTTAATTGCTACAATTCTTAAAAACATTTTAAGGACATTAATACTTATCTAACCATTTGGTTATTTCAAAATTAAAATTATTATTTTAAAAATTTATTTCAAATCAGTAAACATTGTAACCAAACACTAAATTTAAAAACAGCAATCGAAATGAAAACATTTTTCCAAAAAAATAAATAATCTACTACATAATACTTCGAGATCTTAACTTCGATAGGCTTCATATTAATTCGATAGGCTTCAAATAAATAATTCAATAATAATATGTTATAAGTTTACAGATCTCTTCAAATTTGCATAAAGGATCCATAATTAGTTTTAAAATAACACAAATATTTCTAAAATTTTATACTTTCATTGACGTACAGCTGAAAGTGAATGATTTAATTTTTAATCTCTCTGAAAAATTACCCAAAAGCTTTAAATGAAATAATTACCCGAAATTACGTGACTTATTGAGTACTTAAAAATTTCTCCCTATAAAAAATGAAGGGTAATTATCAAATTTTGTACCATGTTTAATGAAATTTATTCCTTTGTATGAGATAACGAAATCATAAGATGAGTAATTTTAAAGAGAGAGTAAAAAAAGTAATCCTGTTCAAGTTATTATGTGAGAACCCCTGGGAATCCAGTTCCGTTGCCAACGCCATTATTCAAATGAGTCTCTCGGAGACTTGAGAGGATCATTAGAGGCCGAAATCATTGCGTGCAGTGGAAAAAAAGAAGGATTTTCTGCTTTTGTTTTATTTAAAGCAGGAGTTAAGTAGATTAATTCGGTAAAAAGAGGAGAAAAAAAGTCGATGTACTCAGGAACAACGCGTATTTTACAACACCGTTTTGAAAGAAAGTGTTTTAATCATTGTATTTACCGAAAGATTTTTCCAACCTGCTAATCGAAAGAGTAGCTCATTTAAGCCATTTATCTCACTTCATTTATATTAGTTAAAT
>BPLQ01010498.1:0-22541 GCA_021605075.1 Caerostris darwini | reverse complement strand
TATACTGTGCAAGTAGTTTTTTTATATTACCTTATTTTTTCTTGTTGTGGTGATAAATATATTTTAAACAATAACTAAATTCCTTGTATTAAGAGATTATTTTAAAAACTCATTTAAATTTGAAAGATTTTTGTTTAATTTAAAACATAAGCACAGTTAATGTATTTAAGAAAACTATTTTTGTGTTGATAATGTGTACATATATTTGTTAAATCACTTAAATTTGATCGATTTGTGTTTAAAATATTCGTCAAAAAATGCACATTAACATCGCGCATTTTCCTTCTACTCTGGTATCCTGGTCTTCAGAATAACTGATAATAAACTACCTTGCATCCAATAATATTTTTCATTGTTAATGACTGTTATTCCTTGCAGGTATGCAATAAATATCAAAATGACACTATCAAATATTTATAAAAAATAAGTGTCTAACTGTCGAATTTCTATTTCTATTTTTTAGAACAACGGAAATTTAATATTAAATTCGCATACACAAAAATAACATTAATGAAGTTTTGTCTACTTTAAATGCTTTTATATTCGTTAAATTTCGATTTTACTAATTATTTAAATTTTTTGAATTTGTTTTTGTATAAAACTCCAAATAGAACAATTGTGAATAACGTTTGAAAGAGACAATTTTAAATGAAAATTTAAATATTTTGAATCGGAAAAAAATTGTTTTATGTCATGTTATAAAGAATTGTTTTATACTTTTAATCTTATCCAGGATAAATCATAAAACTCCAAAACTCAAAAAAAAAAAAAAAAAAAAAAAAAAAAAAAAACCCAAACAAAAACTTTGTATATAACTCCAAATAGAACAATTGTGAATAACGTTTGAAAGAGGCAATTTTAAATGAAAAATTAAATATTTTGAATCGGAAAAAAATTGTTTTATGTCATGTTAAAGAGTTGTTTTATACTTCTAATCTTATCCAGGATAAATCACCGTTTTCTTAAAAATTGAATGGAATAAGTTATTTTAACATTAAACTTTGTTAAAATAACTTATGTTTAAGCTAGCTTATTTATAAAAAAGTAATGAGTTGTTTATGTTAACTTTTCATGGTAGTTCTAATTAAACTTAAGAAGTGAGACGTTGCATTCAGTTTTGGAAGCAGAAATTTCTATTATTAAATACGACAGATATTTATTCCTTATAGTGGACAGAGATAAGTACATTCTGTTCATTAAGCATTATTCTGTGTAACTTAAAACAGATGAAAATAATTTGACGCTTTTTTTTTAATTGAAACGAATTACGAGTGTTTAGAACTGGAAAACAACAATAAAATTTTATCTGAATATCCTACAGAATGTTGGTGGCATTGATACTTTTCTGTGGTCACGATTGTCTCCGCAAGAACCCTCTCTGTCTTGCCGTGTTTCCTGTCCTGCTCTGTCTTCTGTTTTATGGAAGCGTTATTGGATTGTCCGACTTAAGTTGATGGATTATTTGATGGCATTTTTTTCTATCTTGCTCATTTAGGATATCTGGTGTCCTGTAAACTTGCCATTGGAAATAAAAATAATGTTTTTCACAGAATAATGCAGTAATAAATCAGTTTAACTTAAAACAGTATCAAATAAGCTGTCTTTTTTTTTTTTTTTTTTTACTTAAAACGAATTACATCATTACAAGTGCATTGAAAACCAACAATAAATTTTGAAATCCTAGTTTATTATTTTTCAAAGCTATTAAAATATTTTCAACATTTAAAATTAAAGTACAAATAAAGTAAAATTAAAGTAAACATATTATTATTTTTAATTTAATTTGACTTAACTTGACTTGAAAAGTTGCTTTGAGATGTATGCTCTCAAAAGCTCATTTATATATTTCCACAAAAAAATTAGCGGGTTTGTTTTTCATTATATTCCTACTATTAGTTCATACACTCACAATGCATTTATCTTGTTCAAATATTTAATCGTTCATAAAAAAACTTTTTATTCATTCACTCAAGGTCAAATACATTTTTTTGAACTTGTACTGGATGACACTTGATTAACATCAAGTGTCATCCACTACAACAGTTTTTCAAATATTAACTCATTAATTAAATTTAATTAATTAATTAAAAAATAACTAAAAATAATAACTAAATAACTATATAATAATATTAATAACTAAATAACTAAAATTAAATTTAATTAATTAATTTTAGTTTTTTTAGATTTAAGTTGCATGTATCTAACAATAGATGGCGCCAGATGTAAGAGGAAGATTTCAATTTTATTTGTAAAAGACTATTCTGCAATATAGTTAAAAAAAAGTAGGAATTGTCTTTAGAATTTTATTTCAGATCAAGCAACTAATCAGCAAACATTAAACAAAGTCAAGTGAAGTCAAGAAATATATTGTGGTTCACATAAATCTGCGTAATTTAGCACTCGATTCTGTATTGATTTAAGGTAACTTTATCAAATTAGAAAATTTTCTGTTGTTGAAATGGATCACTTATACAAAATTAGCATCGACGCTTTGAGGATCAGATGTGATATTATATCACGTCAAATTCAAGATTGGCAATTGTTATGCTCAGATATGACAGAACGTATGAAGTGGCTTATGTCTGCTGAAATTGATAAGTTAACATATCCACTTTGCCGCATGAAGCAGGAAGATATTTTCAATTTTCTCTGTGTTTTAGTAAATAATCGAGAATTAATAGAAGCATTATTTCATCATTCTTCTGATATTAAACGTATGATAATACAGCACCGTAATAATGTTTTGTTAAAGAAGATACTTGAAGATCAATTACATATATTAGACATAGTGCGAAACCTGAGCGAAGCAGAAATCGTTCTTATGCAGTACGATAATAAAGTAAAACTTCACGAAATTAGCCTCTTTTTGTAGTTGCATTGCAGTATCAGTTGCGATAAATATTTTTGATATTGATATTGAAGTGAGATTTTTTTTAAAACTTGCTATTTCATGCAAATTATGTTGAAACAATTAGCTGATTTTGTGAATGTGGAAGAATATAAATTCTAAGAAGATTTTGTAAATAAATATTGACAAGAAATCAAATGATATACTTGTAAAAAGTTTCCATAATTGTTGGACTCGAAACTTTGACGTAGCATTACACTGACACTACTGTAGCTTTTTACTATTTATTTTCTGTAAGCTGTTTATTTTCTGAAACCATAAATTCATTTTTTATACTGTGCAAGTAGTTTCTTTATACTGTGTCATTCTAGGTGGTGATGTTAATATATATTTTAATTAATAACCAAGTTCTTTACTAAAAGTTCATTTTAAAGGTGGATATAAATTTGCAAGAAATATTTCTGATTAACCTAAGACATTCAGAAGTTAATGTAATTTTTAAAATGTATTTTGTCTATTATTAGTATGACATGTAAATATAGGAACATAAGGATACATTATATTACTTTAATCGATTTGTACTTAAAATATTAGTCCTAAATATGCATAAAAGCAGCGTATATTCTTTCTACACCGGAATGCAAATATTTTGATAAAAACTGCCTTTCATCGAATTATATTTTCCGTTGTTAACCATTGTTAACAGAAATATTAATGACAGTTATTCTTTGGAGGTATACAATAAATATCAAAACGATGTTGTTATGTATTTGAAAAGGATATTATTTCCTTTTTAGAACTTTAATTGTGAGATTGTTATTTCAATTTGCCAAAACATCTAAAATTTAATATTAAATTCGTATACACGAAAATAACATTAAATAGTATTCACGTGCTACTGTGCCCAAAAAGTGAGACCATTTATTTATTCTTCCAAACTTATTTCATCGCTTTCAAAGTAATCCCCTCCGGACACAATGTACTAATTCTTTGTTTTTATAAATATGCCCTTTGATCTTGGTTTTTTTTTTTTCTGAATACATAAGGCATGTACAACTATGCCCAAAAAGTAAGACTAATTTTTTTTTTAAATTCTTTATTTATTCTTCCAAATTAATTTCATCGCCTTCAAAGTAATTCCCTACGGACACAACGCACTTATGCCAACCTTTTTTTCCAATCCTCAAAGCATGCTAAAAAGTCATCGACTGGGATGACCTTAAAAGCGCGCGGCGATTCATGTTGAATCTCTTTAATCGACTCAAAATGGTGTCCCCTGAGTGGTCTTTTGTGTTTACGGAATAGCCAGAAGACACGCGGTTTAAAAACAGCGGTTGTGGAACGATATAGGTTTCTATTTTGGTGGAAAAGTCACGAAGAATCCATGCAGTGAGAGGTGGCGCATTCATTGTTTTGAGTACCAATCAAGATTTAACGCGTTTGAGACCAAAAATGGAATTGACCGACACTTCATCAGCAAGGTCTCTCTATATATATTAACGGTTTGCAAGCACCAAACCTTTAATTTTTTGAAGTGAGCATCGTCAACACGTTCTCTGCCTTCTTCGAACTGTTTATAGCACTTCTAAACATTTCTTTCCGACATAGAAATGCTCACTGAATGCCTTCTGTAACATTCTATACATTTACGCAAACAAAATGTAATGCAAGTTCTTTGCTCAATTAATTCAGATATTTCAAAAATTGCCGGAATAAGTTTTAGCGTCTCAGAAAGCCAGGCGTAACTGAAACACTAATGAATATTTTGACGTCAAATTGCACACAAATGTCAGGGATAGCGCCAGCAACCTAAAAAAAAAAAAAGAAATTCCATAAGCCCGAGAATTCTTAAATTTAAACTTGGTCTTACTTTTTGGACACAGTAGTATTGTGGAACCTTTTATTCTTCGTTTTTATTTCGATTACCCTAATGATTCACATTTAATTTAATATTACATAAAACTTCGAAAAAGAACAATTGTGAATAACGTTTGAAGAACCCTTTTTTGAATAAAACACCCAGTATTATGTGTAGGAAAGAATTATTTTGCTATGTTACTGTAGTGTTTAATAATTTTCATCTTGCATAGGTTAAGTCGGTTTTCTTAAAAAATGAGGATGGAGAAGAGATTTTACTTCATTGGGGTATGCAGGCTTTGACGTTCTTGATTGAGGGATAGTTTCTATTGTTTTTAACTGTAAACGTTTTATTAGGCATACAGGAATTCAAGCTTGATAAACGACAGTGGAGAATTTAGCTTAATGAGTTTTAAAATGAGTCCTTTAATCCACACTCAAGTCCTTTTGAAAAAATACCTCAATATATTCACATTATGAGAATCAAAAGGGGTGTATTCCACAACTCTAAATAGTTGATGGGTGGTGGAGTGGTTTGTTTTGAATCCGAATTATTCTTTACAAAATATATTACTGGGTTCAACTTAGTTAAGTCTATTTTGGAAGATAGATTTTGCAATTTTGTTTAGTGGTGAAAGAAGAGAAATAGAACGATAACTTTCTGGTTTCGTAGGATCTTTTCGAAGTTTTAGTATATAGAGGACAGTGGCAGATTCCCAGGAATCGGGAATTTGAATTCCAGAACTTTATTGAAGATAAAGCAGTGTCTGATAATAGTGATACTGGGAAGCTTTTACAAAGCTTTGTTGAAAATGGAATCAATATCAGGTACTAACTTTATTTTTAATTTTTTGATGAAGATGGCAATATAAGAAGGAGAAGCTGGACGAATAATATCATCGGAGTTGTTCTGTTTGAAGTTATTGATGGTTTCGTGCATCGTCTGGATCAGAAATTGGGTTAATTTGAAATTGCTATTCGAGTTTTGTACTATGAATTCAGCCTTGTACAAATCTTTAACTGAAGATGTTATTATTGAGACAAGAAATTTTAGTTATAGAGCGTTTGGAATATTTAGTAAGATAAAAAATGATCAGTCATTTGTGTGTAGAACTTACAGTGTTTCTTTCAGTAATTTATCTGAATAATCCTTAAGGTTTCTGATGATTTTTTATCCTGTTAAGGATGAGTTTATCTTTGGGGTTCCTTACCGTTTGCCAGTTCTTTTTGCATTGTTGCGGATCTTAATAATATTTTTTGATGTTGGGCTGAATCCAATGATTTCTGTAGCTATAAAAAGGTTTTCAAGCTTTTTTATGAGCAGCAAAAAGATCAATGGTGAAATTAAGGAATTTCAAGCCCATTGTAATAGAAGAATTAATTATTGGTATGGAATGAACGTGTTTTTCGATTAGCAAATTGTCATAAAGTGTTCAATTAGTATTAATGTTACTATATTCTGGACGAAGAATGCAGTTGAACTCGAAAGAGGTTTCAACAGAATTATTATTTGAGTTAATTTCGGATTACGATGTGATGTCGAACGACAAGACATTTTTTTATTGAAGCAAGGTTTATAGTGGAGATTGAGGTATAACCAAATCTTGTTGACGTATTAGGGGCCGTATTATTAAGATCAGTTCGATTAGCCAATTTATGGGTTTGGTTGTCTCTTTGTCTTGTTATAGAAAATGTCTAGACTTGGTGATGAACATTAACGTCACTGCACGTGGTAATATTGGATTCAAGTTGTATAATGATTTCAAGATCTAATGTCAATATTTGAAGATCAGATGTAACTGAAGCATATATAGATGCAATGATAATTGGATCCAGATTAGGGAGCTTGAAGGAGATAATGTTTCCTTCAATGTCCTGTAAAGAGGAGTAGGTATGTAATGATACGTAAGATGAGTCTTGATGGATTTAACAGTATCTCACAAGGCAATGGCATGGAATGGATTTTTTCTGTCATTCCTAAAGTTCAGCAAGTAGATTTTATCGTGGTTTTGCAGATGGGTTTCTTGAATAAATTATAGATCAGGAGAGTGGTTGTTAATTAAATCTTGCAGCTCAATTTTGCATTTTTTAATCCCTTCAGCATTACATAAAATAATATTAAGAGATTTATGGGTATATCCGCTTGATGGGTCATGCACAATATCAGAAATACTTTCAATCAGAAGTGCTAAGTTATCTACTTCTTTGGCAGAGATTGTAACCTCTGTGAGGGTTTCCATGAGCTTAAGGAATGCTTCCAGAATTTTACAGACTACGGCGAGCCAGGGGAACAATAAGATGAGATGTGTTAGTTGATATTTTGGGAGATTGCTGGTTGGTTGGATGATATTGGTCATACGCGGGAGAGATTCTACCACTTAGGAAATGCGCAAAGTCTTTTGATGACGTAATTTAATTGCTTTTTAAGAAACAGGAGAATTTCGGGAAGTTCCGTTGGCAGTATTGTGACCTCGTATTGGTTTACTTTACGAAACTTAGGACAAACTCTCGTCGATTTTATATAAATGATCTCATAAATTAATTTATATATCATTTAAAAAAAAAACGTTTTTTTTTTTATTTTTTGACTTCATTGCGTCATAATTTTACTTGACATCAAGCAACTAATCAGCAAGCAATTATCGTTAAACAAAACCAAGTGATGTCAAGAAATATAGTGTGGTTCACAGAAATCTACGCAATTGAGGACTCGATTCTGCGTTGGTTTTAGGTACTTCTATCAAATCAAAAACATTTTTAGTTGTTGAAATGCAGAACCTATTACCAATTGACTTCAACGCTTTAACTATCAAATGTGATATTATATCACGTGAAATTCAAGATTGGCGACGTATATGTTCAAATGTAACAGAACATGCGAAATGGCATATTTCTGCGGAAGTTAATAATTTAACATATCCTCAATGCCGCATGAAGCTGGAAGAGATTCTCGGTCTTCTCAGTGTTGTGATAAGTCACCAAAAAGTAATAGAAGAATTATTTCTTCGTTCTTCAGATCTTAGGCGAATGTTAATGCATCATGATCATACTCACATGTTATTAAAGAAGTTACTTGAAGAGGAATTACATTTATTAGATTTGATACGAAACCTAGGCGAAGCTCAAATCAGTCTTTTGCAGTACGATAATAAACTAACACTTCACAAAATAAACTTGTGTATATAGTCGCCGTGCAGTATCAGTACTTTTATAATGATTTTTAAGTGAATTTGCTTTAAAATTCATATTTCATGTTAATTTTTTTAAATAAAATATAAAGCCTATGAATTCTATATAGATTTTGTAAATTAATCCTGCAAGGAAAGAAAAATGAAATTCTGATAATTCTAAAATGTTTTCATAATTTCTTGACTTGAAACTTTGACGTAGTCTTAGACAGACACTATTGCATCATTTTACATTTATTTTCTGTAAGCTGTTTATTTTCTGCATTTATAAATAAATTTTTTATGCTGTGTAAGTAGTTTCTTTTTACCGAATCTTTTTTTTGTGATGTTAAATATATTTTAACCAATAACTAAATTCTTTGTATTAAGAGTTTATTGTATTAAAACTCATTAAAATTGGAAATAAATATTTTTGATTTATTTAAAACACTAAGTTTTTTTTTTTTTTTTTTTTTGTCTTTTATAATGTGTAATTATGATTGTCAAACTGCATAACTTTGATCGATTTGTATTTAAAATATTAACCAAAAAATACACATCAATGTATGTTCTTTCTACTCTGCAATACAGGTCTTCTGAATATCTGATTATAAGCCTCCTTGCATCCAATTGTATTTTCCACTTTTAACCATTGTCAACAAAGAGATTAATGACGTTTATTCTTTAAAGTGACGGTTGTTCATTGATGGTATATATGGTATATATTCTTACAAATAAAACGATACTTGTAAGAATTTCTAAAGCGTATGATTTCCTTCTTAGAATTTTAACTGTGGCATTGTTCAATTCTTAGTTCAGTTAGTTAAAAATAATGAAAATTCATTATTAAATTCGCATAAACAAACGTAACATTAAAACGGATTTGAGTCCTGTAGATCCTTTTAGTCTTTGTTTTATTTCGATTTTACTAATTATTTAAATTTTCTTAACTTCTTCTAAATATATCTTCCAAAAAAGAACTATTGTGAATAACGTTTGAAAGATTTTTGACTCAATCATCAAGTAATATGTGTTGTGAATAAAATGATTTTATGTTCTATTACTGAAGTGTTTTGTATTTTCATCTCGTACGAAATAAATAAATCAAAACCAATCGAATCACATAAGTTATTTTAACATAAAACACTTTGCTAATAGTATTTCTAATTAATATTAAGAAAGGAGACATTGAATTCAGTTATGGCAGCGGAGGTCTCTATTACTAAATAGGATGATGATGTTTGCTTTTATTTATCTCTTTGTAGAAAACAGATAAAAGCTTTTTAACGTATTGGGCTAATTGTGTTTGTGAGAATATAAGCAAAATTTGATATGTTTGCAAGTAACATCATTCGACTGTAAAAAAAAAAAAAAATTTTTCTTTGTCCTTTATCTTTATAATAAACGTATAATTAGTAATAATATTAGAGAACATAGGACCTTGTTACTGTAAAAATTTATTTTTTTAATAATATGTTTTCTACATAGTTTAGAATTTTAGAAACATTTTAAAACCAATTGGACGATAATTACAGCTACAGTAAACTTAAACATTTTTATGAACGTAATGAATGCAGAGTTATAAAGCGTTGTATAAATAAACTACGTATTTATCTGTGATATGTAAACCTGTTTAATTTATAGGGAGGTACATTTTATGATATAATTTGAAATATGTCAAATTTAAATAATTTCAATTCCTTGAGTTTTTTTTTTTTTTTTTTTTTTTTTTTTTTTTTTTTTTTTTAATTTTGTATTGGATATCACTTCCATTTCAAAAAAAAAATTGTTTAAATTTATCTGTTGGGAAACAAAACGTAAATTTGTTGATTTTCCTAATTTTGTGTACATATTTTATGTTATTTTAGAAAATGTATTAAATAAATTGCAGTAATAAAACTAATTTCTTAAAGATTAAGCTTCATTATAAAACGTGCAAAAAACTTGATGACATATAATTGATGAATATTAAAACTTAATGATTGTAGTGAATCATAAAAATCCTTTTGTTAAAATCCCCAGTTTTCCAATCCCAAGGTTCTTTGTCCTTTTAAATCAAAAACTATTTGGCAGAAAAGTCGCGGACTTAACACAACCATGATCATGGCACTCCTACGATTGCAAATAACTCATGGTTTTTCAGATACCATTAAAAGCAAGGAATGCATAGAATTATTTTAAACTTTTTAAACCGAGCTCATTAAATACGGATCCAACATGGGTCAATTACTATTTGTATGCTTTTATCACAACTAAGTTTATACTAATTGCTAAGGTGACCATCAAAGCATATGCTTTTTAAAAACTATTATTAAACTCTGATCAATATACTACAAATGTTATATTTACCACTTTAAATGTCTTTTTGGACTGCATTTCTGGGGATAAATAAGACTTGATAATTTAAAACAGTAGCCAAGTTTTAAATATCGCAAACCTCCCTGAGGTCCTGCCTTACTGCCTTATTGTGGCAGGTGTCCCTGACTGGATGGGTGAGGTAGTTTAATTCCTTTAACATCAACCTAGGCGTGAATGCTATTCTATTATAAACAGCTAAAGCACCACAATCATCTTGCAATTCTCCCTTTCGTTTCTACCATGGGTATGTTTAAAATTAGCTGTTGTGGTTTCATCCCCAAATATATATATTTATATACATACCGGCTATCAGTTTTTAGTTTTTAATACGATTTTATAGGATTCATCTGTATGTTTCTTTGTTTCTTTGTTTGTCTGTTTGTAACTGACTCTTTGGGCTCGATTTTGTCCTACTATAAGCCACATGATTTAATTTAAACGTTGTACACTTATCAAGGCCCGACGACAATAAAATATTTTAATAAGTTTCTTATCTCATCATGATTAGGATCGCCAGGATGAGTGATTTTATTTTAACTTATGAAGAGCAATATAACCCGTGTAGAATGAAAGTAGATAAAATATTCAAACCTACGTGCGACAGTGGCACAATGGATAACACGCCTGACTACGGACCAGAAGTTCCCTGTTCGTATCCTGGCTGCCTCGACGTACTCGCATTTAGCCTTCGTTTTACTCACAATTAAATTATTGTAAGAACTATAGTTCCAGTCCTCCGTACCGAGACGTCATTTAAATATTATAGTTCAAAAGCACGGTTTAGAGTTAATCAAACTAAAAAGTAAAAAATAAATTATAGTTTAAAAACACCAAAAAGCACGCTTTTAGAGTTAATCAAACTAAAAAGTAAAAAGGGTTAATTAAAAAGTAAAAGGGTTGAGGGTTAATCATTTACTTTTTAGTTTGATTAACTCTAAAAGCGTGTTTTTAGTTTTTTTAAACTATAATTTTTATTCCCCTGAAGTGTCTATACAGCATTTGATGGGAGATGCAAGATGTGTCAGCAGAGACCAGGTTGCCTTAAATGGTGAGGTATCGTATAAGTTGTCCTGCGCTTCCTGGTCAGTCAACTCTTCTACGATATGTGATGGTATATATCGTGGGTGTGTATATATTTATATATGTAATCGTGGGAATATATATATATATAATCGTCGGTATATATATACATAATATATATATATATATTTCGCCCGGAGTGCGTTTCGAGGTCTTGATTGGCAATGTAAGGTGTGCGAACAGAGACCAGGCCAACTTAAATACTTAGGTAAATGGCAATTTATGCTTAGGCACTTTCTGGTCAGTCAATGTTTCGACGATCTGTTGAGCCAAGAAACTACTTTTCCTTGTTTGCTGGGTAGTGTGCGGGAACTGCTTTGTTTGCATATCGTTTCTAACCTTTGGTGAAAGCTATGCCGCAACGCCGAAAGGTTGAAAAGACACAATCCTATAACATCTGTTCCTGGTCTCTCGGCAGTCAGATGTTGTTGGACGGTTAGTGTGGGAGTGAGAGGTTTTAGTATGGTAGGTATTTGACTCTCTCTGCCAGTTTTAACACCAGTACACCACATAAGCGCCTCTTTCCCTTATGGAACCTTCATTTATATATATATATATATATATATATATATATATATATATATATATATATGATCTACTATATATAAATATTTCTACTATACTTATTCACTAGGGGCCTGAATGGCCGAGTGGCTAGCACCCTGGCGCTCGGTACCACAGGTTTCGGGTTCGAGTCCAGGTGGGGCCATGGATGTTTGTAGTGGTTCGGAATCCATTTTAAACCGTAGGTCCCCGTCCTAATAGGATCGTAGAGCGTTGCTAGGGCATTGTTACTCCGCGTCCGTGTCTTCAAGTTACACACGCCCCTTGGGTATTGCTAAGTGAGTAACGTCTGCGCAGCGCTTGCCTTAAGGCATCCAAAACCAAGCTGTCTAGGTGTTTGCCAGCTGCATTGGAACAAACAAACTTATTCACAAAACTTTCGGCACCTAACATTTGCTCAAAGGCGTTTTATGACGTAATTTAAGTGCTAGTAAAAGCAGAAATTTTTGTAGCATCCGTTAAAATTAATCAGACTGCTTCTTGGTTTTCCTGGAGGAAACTTGATATTATCCACACGATTAGACATTAATGATCTCATAACTTCCTTTATATATTATCTTCAAAAATTAGCGGATTTTGTTTCTCGATTTATTTACTTAATTACGCCATTATTTTACATGAGATCAAGCAACTATTCAGCAAGCAATTATTATTAAACAAACTCAAGTGAAGTCAAGAAATACAATGTGGTTAAAAAATCAACGTAATTGAGGACTCTATTCAGTATTGATTTGTCAATTGTATCAAATTAAAAACATTTTAAGTTGCTAAAATGCCGCACTTATTACAAATTGACATCAACGCTCTAAGGATCAGATGTGACGATATATCAAGTGAAATGCAAGATTGGCGAAGTGTATGTTCAGAAGTAATAGAACTTATGAACTTGCTTGTGTCTGCTGAAATTAATAATTTAACATATCCTCTTTGCCGCCTGAAGCGGAAAGAGATTTCCAATTTAGTCGGTACTGTAAGAAGTCACATAGAAGCATCAGAAGCCATATTTCGTCGTTCTCTAAACCTTAAAGGATTGTTAATGCAACACGATTATAATGTGTTATTAAAGAAGATACTTGAAGAGGAATTACGTTTATTGGATATGATGCGAAACCTGAACGTCGCCCAAATCAGTCTTATGAAGTACGCTAATAAAGTAAAATGTCACGAAATTAGCTTGCATTTATAGTTGAATTGCAATTGCAGTAACAGTTGCGATAAATACTTTTATTCTGGTATTGAAGTGAATTTGCTTTTAAATTGCTATTTCATGGTAATTATTTTAAATAGCATGATAAAATATTTTCGAATTTTAAAGAAAATAAAAAGACTATAATTTCTATATAGATTTTGCAAATTAATCCTACAAAGAAAGAAAAAGAAATACGGATAATTAAAAATGTTTTCATAATTGTTGGACTCCAATCTTTGATGTAGCATTAGACTGACACTACTATAGCATTTTACTTTTTTTTTTCTGTAAGCCGCTTATTTCCTGTATTCATAAATTCATTTCTTATACTGTGTAAGTAGTTTCTTTTTACTGAATCATTTTATTTTGTGGTGTTAAATATATTTTAATCCATAACCAAGTGCTCTTTATTAAGAGTTCATTTTAAAGACGCATTTAAATTTGTTAGATATATTTTAGATTAAATTAAAAACATTAAGAAATTGATATATTTTTGAAAACTATTAATGTTTCTAATGTGGTTTGACAAACACATGTATTCATTATAATTCTGAACGATTCCTGCTTGCATCAAATTATATTTTCCATTGTTAATAAAAAGATTATTAACGGTTATTACTTGGAGTTATTCAAATAATATCAAAAAGTTACAGTTAGGTATTTGTAAAGCTTATTATTACCTGTTTAGAATTCTAATTGTTGGATAGTCCAAATCTTAGTTAAAAAAAAAAAAGATTTAATTTTTTATTCGCATTCAAAATAATATCTATAAAAGGGATTCGCCGACCATAGATACTTTTAGTCTTTATTTTAAAATGAGAAAGAAAAGAATAGAAATACGAATTTCTATCAAAATAAATAAAACCATATCCACGCAATCCATTGCTTAAGTTTTTGCTACATTTTAGTTTCAAAAAAATGTTAGAGTAGCGTACTTAAATGCACAAGATGACCACATAACTCATACCCGAGAACATGCATTAAATGACAAATGTTTGGCTAAACGACAAATGTTTGCAGAGAAAAAGATTCGCGTGGAGTGTATTATAGCACTGATCATCGGACTTTGTATTATATAGAAGAAACTCCATATTGCACGAATTGCAAAAATAATAAAAAAATATTAAAAAAATGTACCCTTTATTTGCCAGATTCTGTTTGAAGTGGAAGCTGGAAAAAGAAAATTAGGTTGTAAAAGTAAAACAATGTGTTTCTTTCCAAGATACAAGGAAATTTATGAATATTCGTACACGAAAACCTTCATTCATCATATTTATCTGTTCTTCAAAAATGATGATTTTGAAGATTATTGTAGGTCATTGACCCCATCAGGGCCCTTATCTCCGGTGGTGACAAACGTAAAAGAATGAAAACATTGGCAATGCCCAGCGGTTAAAATAAATTGTTTGGACTTTTTTCCAATTCTCACGTTCAAAATTGAATTGAGGTAGGTTAGAGCAGAATATTCCTTGGTCTTTTAAAGTTAGAGCGCGGTTCAAATTGTACAATCTCTTAAATGGCCAGATGCTGGTGGTTGTCAATATCATAGAAGAATATTTCTGAAAGTCTTTTCCAGTACTTTTAGAGAGGTAGCAGGGAGATGGATCTATGAATATCAGCGTTTCTCATCAACCAGTTGACATTCGTTTTTTGTCTAATGGTCATATTTTGTTGAGCTTCCAGGATTTTGGTATTATAATTAGCGGCATAGGCCCATACCGGGCAAACATAGGTGAGGAGTGGACAAAGTATAGAGGTGAAAATCAGAAGTTTATAATGTCTACTCCTGCTCGAGTGTCTTGCTATACAGGGATAATTATTCAAAAAATCTTTAAATCAGTATTATATAGAAGTAGAATTACAATTCGATACCAGTTCTTAGCAAGAACAAACGTAATCTAACTTTAGAACTGAATATGCCTTGCACATGGAACGATAATAAAAGTAATTTATAGTTTAAAAAAACTAAAAAACAAGTTATGTAAACAATTATTTTTTACTTTTTAGTTTGATTAACTCTAAAAGCGTGTTTTTTAGTGTTTTTAAACGAGGTCCTGATACGGAGGTCTAGACCTATAGTTTTTACAATAATTTAATTGTGAGTAAAACAAAGGCTAAACGCGAATCTGTCGAGCCCTCCAGGATTCGAACAAGGAATCTCCTGATCCTAGGTCACACGCGTTATCCGTTGTGCCACTGTCCCACGTAGGTTTAAATGTCTTAGGTACTTTCATTTTACATGGGGTAAATTGCTCCTTATATGTTAAAATAAAATCACTAATTCTGGCTATAATAAGCATGTTGAGATAATAAACTTATCAAAATATTTTACTGTCGTCGGTCCTTGATAAAGTTACAACGTTAAAAAAGTAGGGCAAAATCGAGCCCAAATAGTCAGTTACAACAAAATATACAGGTGAAACTAATAAAAGCTATTAAAAAATGCTGTATCTGAACAAAAGACGACAAAAAGAAACAAAAGATCTGATGACAGGGCAGAGCTATTCGAAAAAGAAAAGGAAAAGAAACTAGAATCAACTAATATATAAAATGGAGATCGGAGAAAACATATTCATAAATGATCAAGACAGTGAACCTAAAAGAAAATCCATGACTCAAAAACCACAAAATAATGGGTAGTATAATTTTAAATTGAAACTGGCATTGTTACTATCTTGCCCAAGATGATATTAAAATGCATATTTTCAATCGAATTTGTTTCTCTTTGCGGGAAATATATTTACTAATGACACTATTAAATTTAAAAATTATAATGAATGTTGCCCCGATTCCACCAGGGGAATTCAAGTTTCAGGTAGTGTAGCTCTCTGAGCTATGAAATGCATTTCATCTTTGCCTGCAGCTCTAAACAAGAGAATTCAAAAGGTGGCTGCTCAAATTAAACTAATTGATCTGCCTTTTAATATTGTTCATTGAGAATGATTTTGTTTTACAGTTAAATTCGACATTTTTTGCAAGACGCATTAATGGGCACCAACTCATTTGAGCAGTGGTAACTCTACCAATATAGTGTCACTGATTGTAATTTTTATAATTGACGATGATCTGTACCTGCTGTAAGACACAAATGCAACGCACTACCATATTTCATATAAAAAATATCATAACCTTGATTTGACTTTATGCTTTTATCTCCTATCCTTTTAAAATTCTAGTTTGAACTATAATTTACATAACAAAACCTCATTCTATCTATTGATCTTCCCAATTGTATGCAGCCTTCTAAACCTCGAAGATGTATTAGGTCAAAAGTAACTTAGAATCTTTTTAGAGAAATTACTGTAATAACGCCAATAATTGTCTCCTCCTGTAGCATATAGACGAGGCTGAAGAAAATGAAACATCAACAAATTTAAAACAGGAAAAATCACAGATACCAAAAACCATAGGAAAATTCCCCAAATTGACTAAACCATGGCGGAATGAAGAATGTATTGAGTTACTTAAAATACTTTACAAAATCGTTTCTATTGATTTTGAACAAAATAATTCTATTAGAAAGATAGAAAAGGATGAGCTTGATAATCGACGGGGAAAAATACCGGTTAAGAAGTTTAAAATTAGTTCTTCAATCCATAGTGTGTCAAATATCTTTTGAATATCTAAAAAAATTGCCCCAATATATTCACCACTATGAAAATTAAAAGTGATGTATTGCACAACTTTAAGAAGTTGACGGTGGTGGAGAGGTTTCTTTTGAATCCGAATTGTTCTTTAAATATAAAATTATTGGGATCAAAAAATTGGCTATTTACGAAAATAGAGTCTGTAATTTTGCTTACTGTTAAGGGAAGAAAAATAGAACGATAACTTTCTGGGTTCGTAGGATCTTTTCCAAGTTGTAGTATAGGGATAATAGTGGTAGTCTTCCAGTAATCGGGAAATTAATTGAGTTCCATAAATTTATTGAAGATAAAGCAGAGTTTAATAATAGTTTTTTTTGTTCTAATGCAGCTGGCAAACACTTAGACATCTTTGTCTGGGATGCCTTCAGGCAAGTGCTCCACAGACGTGCTCACTTTGCATTACCCAGGGGGGCACGTGCAACTTTAAGATAAGCCACGGACGTGGAGTAACAATGCCCCCGCAGCGCTCTACGATCCTATTAGGACCGGGACATACGGTTTAAAGTTGATTCCGAAAAACTACAAACATCCATCACACCGCCGGGACTCGGATACGAAACCTGTGGTATCAAGCGCCAAAGCTCTAGACACTCGGCCAGTTTAATAATAGTAATAATGGAAAGCTTTTCCGATGTTTTGTTCCAGTTGGTATCAAGGCCAGGTACTAATTTAATTTTCACATTTTTCATGAAGGAGGTAATATCAGAAGGTGAATGCAGGATATCATCGAAGTAGTTCTGATGGAAGATAATGATTTGCGTAATCTTTTTTTGTTATGGTCTGAATTAAAAATGGGGTTAAGTGGAAATTGATCTTGGAAATTTTGTGCTATCATTTCAGCCAGACTTGTACAAACCTTTAATTGCAGTAGAGATGTTAAAATTGAGATGAGAAATTTTATTATAGAGATTTTAAAATTTCTATTAAGATTCCAAAAGGATCCGTCATTTGTTTGCAGGTCTTCCAGTTTCTCTTTAGGCAATTTATCCGAATAGTCTTTTAAGGTTTTCTGATATTTTCACTAATCCTGTTTAGGATGAGATTCTCGTTTGGGTTCCTAGACGTTTCCCAGTTCTTTTTTGCATTTTTGCGGATCTTAATAATTTTTTGACGTTTTATTGAATCCAAAGATTTCTGTAGATATAAGAAGGCTTTGGAAGTTTTTTGTTTTTTGTGAACCTACGGATTTCTAAGCGACAAAAAGATCATTAGGTGATTAAAAATTCCTATCACTTGATAATACGTTTCTAAGTCTATTTCTAATTTTCTTTGAACAAAGTCAAGTGAAGTCAGGAAATATAGTGTTATTAAAAATTCTACAATTGAGCACTTGATAATACGTAATTGAGAACTTGATTCTGTGTTGTTTTGAGGTAATTCTATCGCATTAAAGACATTTTTAATTGTTGAAATGCAGAACTTATTACAAATTGACATCACCGTTTTAAGGATCAGATATGATATTTTATCACGTGAAATTCAAAATTGGCGAAGTGTATGTTCACATATAACAGAACTTGCGAAATGCCTTACTTCTGCGGAAATTAATAATTTTACATATTATCTGTGCCGCCGTAAACAGGTAGAGATTACCTATTTTCTAGGTGTTGTAAAAAGTCACCGTAAAGCAATAGAAGCATTGTGTGATCGTTGTTCAGATTTTAGGCGACTGTTAAGGCAGCATGATTGTAATGTGTTATTAGAGAAGATACTTGAAGAGGAATTACGTTTATTCGATATGTTGCACTACCTGGGAGAAGCACAAATCAGTCTTTTGCAGTACAATACTTACTTAAAATTTCACGAAATTAGGTTGCATTTATAGTTGCATTGCAGTATCAGTTGCGATAAATATTTTTATTTTTGTATTGAAGTGAATTAGCTTTGAAATTGATATTCCATGCTAATTATTTTAAATAACATTTAAAAATTACGAATATTTTAACCAATATTGCAAAGAAAGAAAATGAAATACGTGTAATTTTAAAAAGTTTCCCTAATTGTTGGACTAGAGACTTTGATGTACAATTAGACTGACACTACTGTAGTGTTTTACTTTTTATTTTCTGTAAGCAGTTTATTGTCTGAATCAATAAATTCATTTTTTATAATGTGTAAGTAGTTTTTTTATACTGCGTCATTTTATTTTGTAGTGATAAATATATTTTAATAAATAACTAAGTTCTTTTCATTAAAAGTTTATTTTAAAGGCGAATTTATATTTGAAAGAAATATTTTTGATTAACCTAAAACATGTTAAGTTTAATGTATTTTTTTAAACTATATTTTATATCTTAAACTATATTTTATATCTTATTTTTTTAAACTATATTTTATATCTTATTTTTTTAAACTATATTTTATATCTTATTTTTTTAAACTATATTTTATATCTTATTTTTTTAAACTATGTTTTATATCGTATTTTTTTAAACTATGTTTTATATCGTATTTTTTTAAACTATGTTTTATATCGTATTTTTTTTAAACTATGTTTTATATCGTATTTTTTTAAACTATGTTTTATATCGTATTTTTTTAAACTATGTTTTATATCGTATTTTTAAACTATGTTTTATATCGTATTTTTTTAAACTATGTTTTATATCGTATTTTTTTAAACTATGTTTTATATCGTATTTTTTTAAACTATGTTTTATATCGTATTTTTTTAAACTATGTTTTATATCGTATTTTTTTAAACTATGTTTTATATCGTATTTTTAAACTATGTTTTATATCGTATTTTTTTAAACTATGTTTTATATCGTATTTTTTTAAACTATGTTTTATATCGTATTTTTTTAAACTATGTTTTATATCGGATTTTTTTAAACTATGTTTTATATCGTATTTTTTTAAACCATGTTTTATATCGTATTTTTTTAAACTATGTTTTATATCGTATTTTTTTAAACTATATTTTATATCTTATTATTAGTTCGACAAAAAATTGCTTGCATCCAATTGCAAAATTGCTTGCTAAACCTGCTTGCATCCAATTACATTTTCCATTGTTAATCATTGTCAACAAATACTACTGTGTCCAAAAAGTAAGACCAATTTAAAATTCCCGGGGCTTATGGAATTTCAAATTATTTTCTATTTTTAGGTTGCCGACACTGTCCTTGACATCTGTGTGAAATTTGACGTCAAAAATATTCATCATTGTTTGAATTACGCTTGGCTTTGTGAGACGCTGAAACTGATTCCGGCGATTTTTGTAATGTCTGAATTAAATGAGCAAAGAACTTGCATTAAATTTTCTTCGTGGAAACGTATTGAATGTTGCAGAAGGCATTCGGTGAGAGTTACTGTATGGAAAAGACATGTTTCATAACAGGTAACAGTTCATTGAATTCCGAGAACGTGTTGAAGATTAAGAGCCCTTCAGACGATCATCAACCTCAAACGACGAAGCTCACGTCCAAAAAATTAAAGATTTGGTGCTTGCAAACCATCGGATTTTCAAAAGGATCGGTCAATTCCGTTTTGGGTCTCAAACGCATCAAATCTCGATTTGTACCGAAAAAACTGAATGCTCCAGCTAACACTGCATTGATTCTCCATGAACTTTTCGCACCGTACAACTTCTGGCTGTTCTCTAAGCTCAAAAGACCACTCCGGGGACACCGTTTTGATTCGATTGAAGAGATTCAACGTGAATCTCCACATGTTTTGATGGTCATCCCTGCCGATGGCTTTTTAGCATGCGTTGAGGATTGGAAAAAAGCTGGCATAAGTGCATTGTGTCTGGATGGGATTACATTGAATGAGATGAAATAAATGTGAAAGAATAAATAAAGAATTTTTGAAAAAAAAAAAATGGTCTTACTTTTTGGGCTCAGTAATAGATTACTGACGATTATTCCTTGTATGTATTCAATAATTATTAAAACGATACAGTTATATATATGTAAATCATGCTATTTTCTTTTTAGAATATTAATTGTGTTTAATTCTTATTTCAATTCTTATTCTTATTAACAATAAAAAGTTAAGATTAAATTCGCAGACACGAATATAACATCAAAACATTTTGCCTACTGTAGATCCTTTTAGCCTTTGTTTTATTTCGCTTTCACTAATTATTTAAATTTCATAGATTTATTTTTTTATATAACTCCGAAAATGAACAATTGTGAATAAGGTTTTACGAAGACTTTTAATGAAATATCAAATATTTTGTGACGGAAAGAATGATTTTGCTACGTTACTGTAGTGTTTACTAATTTTCATTTTGCATAGATCAAATCGGTTTTTATTAAAAACTGAGGATGGAGAAGATCGGTTATGAGATTTTACTTCATTTTGCAATCATGGAGGTTTTTAAATGAGGAATAGTTTCTATTGATTTTAACTATAAATGTTCTATTAGAAAAACAGAATTTAATTTTGATAATCGGTAGTGGAAAATTCAGGTTAACAAATTTTAAAATGTGTCCTTCAATCATCACTCAATGCATTTTGAATAACTAGAAAAACAGCCCCAATATATTCACATTATGAAAAGCAAAAGTGACGTATTCCACTACTCTAAGTAGTAGATATTTGGTGGAGACGTTCCTTCTGAATCCGAATTGTTCTTTAAAAAATATATTACTGGGTTCAACTTAGTTAATACTATTTTGGAAGATAGATTTTGCAATTTTGTTTAGTGTTGAAAGAAGAGAAATAGAACGATAACATTCGGGGACGATAGCGGATAGGGGTTTGTAGTTTTAGTGTAGGGCATAGGGGTTTGTAGTTTAAAATGTAGGGACGACAGTGGATAGGGGTTTGTAGTTTTAAATGTAGGGACGTCAGTGGTACTAATTTTATATTTAATTTTTTTGATGAAGATGGCAATATCAGAAGAAGAAGCTGCCATTGAATTGGTCTGTTAGAAGTTATTGAAGGTTTTGTACATCGTCTGGATCAGAAATTGGGTTAATTTGAAATTGGTATTCTACTTTTGTACTATGAATTCAGCCTTGTCCAAATCTTTAACTGAAGATGTTGTTAATGAGATGAGAAATTTTAGTTATAGAGCTCTTGGAATATTTAGTAAGATTAAAAAATGATCAGTCATCTGTGTGTAGATCTTCCAGTTTTTCTTTCATTAATTTATCTGAATAATCCTTAAGGTTTTCTGGTGACTTTTTATCCGATTAAGGATGAATTTATCTTTGGGGTTTCTTATCGTTTGCCAGTTCTTTTTGCATTGTTGCGAATCTTATAATTATTTCTGTAGCTATAAAAAGGTTTTCAGCTTTTTTATGAGCAGCAAAAAGATCATTGGTGAAATTAAGGAATTCCAAGCCCAGGATAATAGAAGAATTAATGATTGGTATGGAACGAACGTGTTTTTCGATTAGCAAATTGTCATAAAGTGTTCGATTAGTGTTAACGTTACTATAGTCCGGACGAAAAATGTAGTTGAACTCGAAGGAGGTTTCAACAGGATTATTCTTTGAGGTCAGTTCGGATAAAGATATGATGTCAAATGACAAGACATTTTTTATTGGAGTAAGTTCTATAGTGGAGATTGAGGTATAACCAAATCTTGTTGACGTATTAAGGGCAGTAATATTAAGATAAGTTTGATTAGCAAATTTATGGATTTGATTGCCTCTTTGTCTTGTTATAGAAAACTTCTAGATTTGGTGATGAACTTCACTGCGTGTGATAATATTCGATTCAAGTTCTATAATTATTTCAAGATCTAATGTCAATATTTGAGGTTCAGGTGTAACTGAAACATATATAGATGCAATGATAGTTGGATCCAGATTAGGGAGCTTTAAGGAGATTATGTTTTAAAATAATATTAAGAGATTTATGGTATATTC
>BPLQ01010497.1:538266-629189 GCA_021605075.1 Caerostris darwini | reverse complement strand
AACTAAATGAATGATTAATAAAGGGCAATAAAGTATGAAATATTAATATAACTTTGAAATAAACATTATCTTCTTCCATTTTTAAAATTTGTGGAAATTTATTGTCCAAAAATTGTAATCAAGTATCGGAGGGAAATTTAAAATAAGAATTCTTCAATAAGGAAATTCCAATAGAAGTTTCCTAACTTATAATGAAACCTGTTTGTCTTTTCCAGAGCGAAAGGTTAAAGAAAGCTAAATGAATGATTAATAAAGGGCAATCAAGTATGAAATATTAATATAACTTTGAAATAAACATGACTTTAAATTCTGTGTAAATTTATTGTCCAAAAATTGTAATCAAGTATCGGAGGGGAATTTAAAATAAGAATTCTTCAATAAGGAAATTCCAATAGAAGTTTCCTAACTTATAATGAAACCTGTTTGTGTTTTCCAGAGCGAAAGGTTAAAGGAAGCTAAATGAATGATTAATAAAGGGCAAACAAGTATGAAATATTAATATAACTTTGAAATAAACATTATCTTCTTCCATTTTTAAATTCTGTGTAAATTTATTGTCCAAAAATTGTAATCAAGTATCGGAGGGGAATTTAAAATAAGAATTCTTCAATAAGGAAATTCCAATAGAAGTTTCCTAACTTATAATGAAACCTGTTTGTGTTTTCCAGAGCGAAAGGTTAAAGGAAGCTAAATGAATGATTAATAAAGGGCAAACAAGTATGAAATATTAATATAACTTTGAAATAAACATTATCTTCTTCCATTTTTAAATTCTGTGTAAATTTATTGTCCAAAAATTGTAATCAAGTATCGGGGAATTTAAAATAAAATAAGAATTCTTCAATAAGGAAATTCCAATAGAAGTTTCCTAACTTATAATGAAACCTGTTTGTGTTTTCCAGAGCGAAAGGTTAAAGGAAGCTAAATGAATGATTAATAAAGGGCAAACAAGTATGAAATATTAATATAACTTTGAAATAAACATTATCTTCTTCCATTTTTAAATTCTGTGTAAATTTATTGTCCAAAAATTGTAATCAAGTATCGGAGGGGAATTTAAAATAAGAATTCTTCAATAAGGAAATTCCAATAGAAGTTTCCTAACTTATAATGAAACCTGTTTGTGTTTTCCAGAGCGAAAGGTTAAAGGAAGCTAAATGAATGATTAATAAAGGGCAATCAAGTATGAAATATTAATATAACTTTGAAATAAACATTATCTTCTTCCATTTTTAAATTCTGTGTAAATTTATTGTCCAAAAATTGTAATCAAGTATCGGAGGGGAATTTAAAATAAGAATTCTTCAATAAGGAAATTCCAATAGAAGTTTCCTAACTTATAATGAAACCTGTTTGTGTTTTCCAGAGCGAAAGGTTAAAGGAAGCTAAATGAATGATTAATAAAGGGCAAACAAGTATGAAATATTAATATAACTTGGAAATAAACATTATCTTCTTCCATTTTTAAAATATGCGTAAATTTATTGTCCAAAAATTTAAAATAAGAATTCTTCAATAAGGAAATTCCAATAGAAAATATAATGAAACCTGTTTGTCTTTTCCAGAGCGAAAGGTTAAAGGAAGCTAAATGAATGATTAATAAAGGGCAATCAAGTATGAAATATTAATATAACTTTGAAATAAACATTATCTTCTTCCATTTTTAAATTCTGTGTAAATTTATTGTCCAAAAATTGTAATCAAGTATCGGAGGGGAATTTAAAATAAGAATTCTTCAATAAGGAAATTCCAATAGAAGTTTCCTAACTTATAATGAAACCTGTTTGTGTTTTCCAGAGCGAAAGGTTAAAGGAAGCTAAATGAATGATTAATAAAGGGCAAACAAGTATGAAATATTAATATAACTTTGAAATAAACATGATCTTCTTCCATTTTTAAATTCTGTGTAAATTTATTGTCCAAAAATTGTAATCAAGTATCGGAGGGAATTTAAAATAAGAATTCTTCAATAAGGAAATTCCAATAGAAGTTTCCTAACTTATAATGAAACCTGTTTGTGTTTTCCAGAGCGAAATTTTAAAGGAAGCTAAATGAATGATTAATAAAGGGCAATCAAGTATGAAATATTAATATAACTTTGAAATAAACATTATCTTCTTCCATTTTTAAATTTGTGTAAATTTATTGTCCAAAAATTGTAATCAAGTATCGGAGGGGAATTTAAAATAAGAATTCTTCAATAAGGAAATTCCAATAGAAGTTTCCTAACTTATAATGAACCTGTTTGTGTTTTCCAGAGCGAAAGGTTAAAGGAAGCTAAATGAATGATTAATAAAGGGCAATCAAGTATGAAATATTAATATAACTTTGAAATAAACATTATCTTCTTCCATTTTTAAATTTGTGTGTAAATTTATTGTCCAAAAATTGTAATCAAGTATCGGAGGGGAATTTAAAATAAGAATTCTTCAATAAGGAAATTCCAATAGAAATTTCCTAACTTATAATGAAACCTGTTTGTGTTTTCCAGAGCGAAATTTTAAAGGAAACTAAATGAATGATTAATAAAGGGCAATAAAGTATGAAATATTAATATAACTTTGAAATAAACATTATCTTCTTCCATTTTTAAAATTTGTGGAAATTTATTGTCCAAAAATTGTAATCAAGTATCGGAGGGAAATTTAAAATAAGAATTCTACAATAAGGAAATTCCAATAGAAGTTTCCTAACTTATAATGAAACCTGTTTGTCTTTTCCAGAGCGAAAGGTTAAAGAAAGCTAAATGAATGATTAATAAAGGGCAATCAAGTATGAAATATTAATATAACTTTGAAATAAACATGACTTCTTCCATTTTTAAATTCTGTGTAAATTTATTGTCCAAAAATTGTAATCAAGTATCGGGGGAATTTAAAATAAGAATTCTTCAATAAGGAAATTCCAATAGAAGTTTCCTAACTTATAATGAAACCTGTTTGTGTTTTCCAGAGCGAAAGGTTAAAGGAAGCTAAATGAATGATTAATAAAGGGCAATCAAGTATGAAATATTAATATAACTTTGAAATAAACATTATCTTCTTCCATTTTTAAATTCTGTGTAAATTTATTGTCCAAAAATTGTAATCAAGTATCGGAGGGGAATTTAAAATAAGAATTCTTCAATAAGGAAATTCCAATAGAAGTTTCCTAACTTATAATGAAACCTGTTTGTGTTTTCCAGAGCGAAAGGTTAAAGGAAGCTAAATGAATGATTAATAAAGGGCAAACAAGTATGAAATATTAATATAACTTTGAAATAAACATTATCTTCTTCCATTTTTAAATTATGTGTAAATTTATTGTCCAAAAATTTAAAATAAGAATTCTTCAATAAGGAAATTCCAATAGAAGTTTCGTAACTTATAATGAAACCTGTTTGTCTTTTCCAGAGCGAAAGGTTAAAGGAAGCTAAATGAATGATTAATAAAGGGCAATCAAGTATGAAATATTAATATAACTTTGAAATAAACATTATCTTCTTCCATTTTTAAATTCTGTGTAAATTTATTGTCCAAAAATTGTAATCAAGTATCGGAGGGGAATTTAAAATAAGAATTCTTCAATAAGGAAATTCCAATAGAAGTTTCCTAACTTATAATGAAACCTGTTTGTGTTTTCCAGAGCGAAAGGTTAAAGGAAGCTAAATGAATGATTAATAAAGGGCAAACAAGTATGAAATATTAATATAACTTTGAAATAAACATTATCTTCTTCCATTTTTAAATTCTGTGTAAATTTATTGTCCAAAAATTTAAAATAAGAATTCTTCAATAAGGAAATTCCAATAGAAGTTTCCTAACTTATAATGAAACCTGTTTGTGTTTTCCAGAGCGAAAGGTTAAAGGAAGCTAAATGAATGATTAATAAAGGGCAATCAAGTATGAAATATTAATATAACTTTGAAATAAACATTATCTTCTTCCATTTTTAAATTTGTGTAAATTTATTGTCCAAAAATTTAATCAAATATCGGCAAAAAAAAAATTTTTTTAATTGAAAAGAACAATTTTTTTAAAGCACATTCATTGCAAAACTTTTTCTTCATTAAGTATCATTCGGAGATCCATATAACAATATTTGTTCTGAAAAATGTTTAAAACAATGTTTTCTATTTTTTAAAATTATACTCGATATTCTTTTTTTATTTCTTGACAAACGCAAAAAAAAGTAGTTATTCTGCTGCTCCTATCTTTTAAAACTTTTCGCTTAAGATACAACAAACTTGAAGCGCTGTTGTTCTTAGATACATATTTTCCATTCTGTTTCTCCCATTTTTTCCTAAAAAAAACTTTGTGGAGGCGTTTATCTATCTCAGATCAAATGAAATGAAGACTTTTTCCTGTGTCTCTTACCACCCAATTTTTCACAATAGAAATAGAAAGATGTTAAAAGCGACCTAACGGAGTCAATCAACGACCCTTTTATCTTACTCAAGTCGGGAAACATTAAACTCTTTTTCTAAGCACTTCTTTTTTTTCCAACACTCGACGAGAAACTTTTTTCCCCCTTTAAATTTTTCGCTTGGCTAAAAATAAAAAAGCTGATAAGAAGTTTGCCCCGCACATAAACTCTAAAAATAAATTGTGATTACTGGCTATCTTGAAAGTCGAAAATGGAAGCTAAAATATGCTGTGTGAAATAGAACTCAAAAACATGAGAATTTAAGAATCCTTTTTGATTACATCCTTTAAGAACGCATCTATCGAGTAAGAATTATTACTTCGAAAGAGTTGACTTTAAAACAGATTTAATTTATTTGCAATTGTAAATATGCTTTTTCCACTTTATAACGTAATTTACTCTGTCTCTGTTATTTTGAATAGTACTCAACGTGAGGCTCAATTCATGCTGTTCGAATCAGGTGGTGTTGCAATCTCTGTTTGATTGAAAAATTCAATGGAGATGCGACATCATGTTTAAGCATCTTATGGGTTTTCTACTCTACATACAAATGTGAAGTATTCATCCCTCCTTGAAAGCAATGTCCAAAGCTAATATTTTCTTCGTGAGGAGAAATGTAGCTAATTTTCTATAGCGTCCTTCACAAGCCAAAGGACAAAGCCTCCTCTTTCCTGATCTCAGATTTTGAATTTACTTTTACTTGCGTATCACTTTGAATTGCGAGGTTAATTACTACGTTTGCGTTTACAATTAGTAAGTCTTGAAAAACTCTACGTAAGAAATTAATGAGCTGACAACCCATTTGAACAATAATACAGAAAAGTTATCATTCTAACACTTATAAGAAGAAAATTTGTTAAAATACGTTTTTTTGGGTTGTTGTTTCGTTAAAACAGTTTTGGAACATTTAACTTATGAATTATAAGATAAAATTACCAAAACGTAATTTCTTTTTCTTTTTGCCAATCCAATCAAATTACTTCAACTGGTTTGCTCTTAATACTTAAAAAAATTCTGCAAATCAAGCTTCAAAAACTAATCAACTATGTATTTTTTTTTCTCGTGTATTCTACTGCGTTATATAACTTTGTATTCCCTTTTTCACATAACACATTTTCTTTAAGAACACATCTCGCAATAATCTCGATTTTTCTGACTTAAAAAGCATAAATAAATTCTTTATTGATTTTCTATACAAAGCAATGCTCACCCACATTCAAATTCTTATTGAATTACGATTTAGCTCTGACGAAAATGGCACAAGATTAAGAGAATGGACAACAAAGTTCCAAATACATTTTTGTTTAAATTAATCTTTTTAAAGTCAATTCAATTAATTTTGTTATATTCGTTATAAGATTCATTTGAACTGAAATTAAATTTTCCACGAAATTTGTCTCAAATGAGCATTAAATGAAAATAGTTTTGAATTGCTGAAATTGTTAAAAAGTAAACAATAAATGAACTATGAATAAATCAAATAATGGCTTTAAAACAGAGATTAGCAGACTTGCAAAGGTAGGTAGATGTGTTGTTTAATGGCACAATTTAAGGGCAAATTTTACCCAAGCTGCAACAAGAAATTTGATACATTAAACAATAAAAGAGATTTTAGTTTATTAAAATCAATTAAAATGCATTTCAAACAAATATATAATTTAAATCTCAGTAAAAGATGCTTTAAAATTTCGGCACTTTACATGTAGCAAGGCTAAAATTTTACAGCTATAATTAAATTCAATTTAAAGCATATGACTATGAATCATCTCTTTCACATTATATTCCAGTACTTTTATTAGAGGAACCTTTCGCTAACATAAATACAGAGTCTAATGCTGCTACGGATTCTGACACTGATTCGAATGACGCTGAAAGTGGCTTTTGAATTGTTTTTCTACTAAGCATCTTTCGAATTTTCTTTATTTTTATCAATTTCTTTTGGTTTTATTCTGTTCTTTCCTGTTTGGTTTAAGTTTCCTTTTGAACTTAGATTAATCTTGAGTTGGGCATTACGAGGAATAAAACTATGAGATGATTTCGATGGCGCCATTATAAAGTTGGCAGAGGTAGCAGATTTAGAATATTTGAGTAGCCCTGAAAGGAGGTTTCAGTTTTTGTAGTGGTGCACAGATTATTTCAATAACATTCCTGTCGGTCATAATGCATACAGAATATGCATTGTAAACTTCTTTTAGATCCCCATTCATGAAAAAACATTTCTGACTTTAACCATTAATGTAAGAATGCATTGAATTTAGGGACCTCAGAAAGAGAAGAACACATAATCAATTAGGGTTTCCATTATGGGGCCTAACGAACGAAGGCAGATTCCTGCAGTGTACGGTCAGGATCACTACGTTAGACCAGGGGTCTCCAAACTACGGCCCGCGGGCCAAATCCGACTCGCCAGTGTCATCAATCCGGCCCGCGACAGCGAATAGCTTATTGTTGCTGTAATAAGTTGGATAAAAAAAACACAGAATGTTAATAACTCGGTTTTATTTGCTTGCTAGGTAAAGCTTAATGACAAGCATAATACGCAGAAAATTTAACTTAAGTATAACAACTAACAAATAATTGATATGAATCCCACTAGCATTATAAACTAGTGAACATCCCACGGTAGTTATGTTGGGGTAAAGAGTATCGCATATGTATGTATATCGATGTTTGGAATGTATATATCCTGAATCAAACATATGATTTTTATCCTGAAAATCCCCCAAGAACGGAATAGTCTAGAAATTATAGATAATGGCAGAAAAATTAAAACGGTTTTGGCCCTTGGTACTTACTGGAGTAAACAGTATGGCCCTAAGGCTGAAAGGTTTGGAGACCCTTGCGTTAGACGAACTCCATCCTTAGCAAGATGCACAGAAAGTGTCCAAGAAACTTCAGCTCCATAGGGTTGATTACCAGCCGAGTGATGCATACGCGGGATGACACATCTAAAAGATATGTGCTCCTGGAGAAGACTTAAGCTTGTGTAGACTCATACATTTCATTTAGATATAGACAACTGAATGGAAAATAAATGATATAATATAAATAAGTTAATGCCGGACAATACTTTGATTTATTTAATAAGTGTTTCAGTACATTGTTCGAATTTTTATAGTTGTCATTCCCAAAAATAATAAATCTAATGGTTTCTATGCCTAATTCGTATCCCAGTGGTAACTTGGGTAAAGGCTCAAATCTACTGAAAGCACCGGTAGTCTTCAGAAACAAAGATTCAATGGCGATTGTGGCCAATACAAGACGAGATTCAAAGGCGTCTTGCATCGGTAGTGAAGCTGTCTGGTGTCTTCAATACCCATCTGTGGGCTGCCCATGGTATACTAAAGTGGATCGATGTACAAAATTAAGCTCATATTCATCGATTTTTTATTATTTCTGCCTGAAAAAGTTTGTTAACAAACATGTGTCGAACTAAATAAGTTTCAACTTCCTCACAACAGCCACAGCTATTTTGTTAAATGAAATTTTAAAATATTTTTTTAAGATAAAATGTGCTAATGATGAGTTGATCCCCTAAAAATGAACTGCCCGTGGGGCACAATATGCTTTAAAATACATGATTGCTGTATTTTAAAGCAGACTGTGGTCAGGAACTGACTACGCTAGTGTAGAGTTGTACCATATGATATATCAGTCGAAAAGTTTGATATTTTTTACCTTTACTTACTTAGAACGTTTTGCCATACGGAAGCCATTTTTGTTGTTTACAGCAACTTACAAATTTTATGTCAATAAAAAAATAGAATTAACTTATGAACATTTTCGTGCGATGATTTACTACAATTTTCAGTCTGGATTATCTCAACAACACGAGATCAACTCATTTCAACTTTTGGCGATGAAGCACCATCTAAAACCACTGTATATCACTGGTTCAATGAAATTAATCGGCCTTCGTTCGCTCAAGAATGAACTTAAAGCGTCCAAATTCATTTGTTACGCCAGAAAACATCAATGTTGTGCGTGAATTGATAATGCAGGGTTGTCATGTGACATACCGTGAAATTGAGGCATCTTTACGCATAATTATGGAGTGCATACAAAAAAATTTAAGATGAATATTTAGATGTGAAAAATATTTGTTCGCGTTGGATTCCACATAATTTGGCAATCGCTCAAACACAGGCTCGTATCGATTGATGCAAATACAGTCGTAGGATGTATGTGATGTAAAGCAAAAGATGTGTACAACATTTACACAAGTGACGAGTCTATGCGTATGAAATAAAAAGCAATCGACTGTATGGGTCTCCCAAGGTGAGACAAAGCCAACAAAAGTTAAGAAGCACCCTGAAGTAAATATTTTTTTTTTTTAGTTAAACGGACAATACAGTACCTAGAGAATTGTCAATTCTGAATGGTGCACAAGTATTTGCAAGTGTTTGGAGAAAAACACCTTAGGATTCTTCTTCATCGCGAGCTCATACCAAACAACTCAATCTTTCCAAATATCGAATTGAAGTGTCATCCGCCATACAACGTTGATCGGGTATCCGATGAGTTCCCGTACGTGAAAAATAAACTGCTTGGTCAACCAGAAAACGTATTGATATGCAAAAGCGCATTGATCCTCATGGAGAATATTTTGAAAAACCATTTTTAATGAAAGAAATTTGGGTCTTGCTTGTTATTCCGGATGCATAAATTGTAACCTTAGTAAGACATATCGTGCTGCCATCTTGTGAATTAATAAATTAATATAAACAATAAATATTTAAGTAATTCATTGTTTTGAAAATTATGTGTATAGATTTTTTTTTAGTTTTCGATATCTGAAGGTGAATAAACAAAAACTTGCTTGGCAAATCAAATTATTATCAAAATGAAATCACTTAATAGAATTCTATAATTCCAAAAATCAGAAAGCGAAAAGAAACAGTTTATCATAGTGTAATATCAATAGAATCAGAAAATGTAATATATCTATAAAGCAATATATTCGAAAGTCAAAAAAATAATTTGTATTGCAATTGGCTAGTTAGAATTTTTCACGATTTCTGATTTAAATATAAACCAAGAATTTCTTTTCAAAGCAGATCTTGAATCAAGCGTTAGTTCACCCCATTTGAACAATATTTAAATATATCTGGCACATAATTCAACTTGTTTTAGAAAATCTTTTTTTTTTTTTTTACTTCCTGGTGCAAAAAAATAATGATAAATAAATAAGCGAAATAAAATGTATTTTAATAATGGTTTTCTAGAAACAGTCAAATATTATTTGCTCGTAAATTTTCGATAAAATCTAGTAAGTCTAGTGAGTAATTCCAAATTGTAATGAGTGTAAGTTTTAAAATTTTACACTCTTATTTTTCATATATTAAGGGAAAATGTACGAACTTAGATTTTTAAATTAGAATTTTTTTGCGGTAAAATTATCCGATTTTCATACATAATTTTAAATTTTTTGCTTTAGTGCGAAATCATAAGTAATATTACTAATTTTCATACAATTATATTCATATTTTTCTGAGAAATTTGATGTTAAGTATTCTAGTTTCAGTAAGTCCGTATTTACATTATTTGAAAGGTTCAACATAACTGGCAGTATTTTTAATAGGTATAGGTAGCAGATAGGTAGCAATATATTTGAAAGTTGAAAAAATGATTTGTATTACAACTGCATTTTATTGGAAAATTAGAATTTTTTTTTCAATTTCTGAATTAAATATTTACCAAGAATTCCGTTTGAAAAAAGATATTTAACTAATCGTTAGGTCATCTCATTTGGCAGATATTTAAATATATCTGCCACATAATTCATCTTGTTGTAGAAAATCAGTTTTTTGAACTCCTCTTCCAAAAAACCATTTAACAACAACAGCGAAACAATATTTATTTCAATAATGGTTTTTAAGAAACTGTCAAATATCAGTTTCTCGTAAATTTGCAGCAAAATGGAATTATTGAAATTACTATTACAAATGTTATTGAAGTTATCGTTTTAGGTTCAAGTGAGAGTTTTCTACTAATTTATTGGACTTTTTGACGTATAGAAAATTTAAATAAACATCAAAAATTTCAAATAATGCGCTCATTTTTTTAGCGATTTTTAGGAGTGTATGTTTTTAAATTTTACACTGTAATTTTTTTTATCATGGAAAAATGTACAGATTTTGCTCTTTAAATTATAGTTTTCTGCCGTATGAATTATCTAATTTTCACATATAATTTTAAATTATTTGCTTTAGTGCGAAATCAAGAGTAATAATACCAATTTTCATACAATCATATTAGTAATTCATCGAGAAATTTGAAGTTAAGTGTTCTAGTTACAGTAAGTCAGGATTTCCACTATTTGAAACGTTCAACTTAACTGACAGTATTTTTTAACTGGGAATATGTTGCCGATTCTTTAAACACTCGTTTTCACTACTTTTATTTCGAAAGATATCATCACCTAATCATTAGATTCCTACCTTAAAACTTTTAAAGAGTTTAATTTTTTACGTGATTTTGTATTCAACAATAACAACATTACGATTCTAGCACTTTAATTTTTCAAGATTTTGACAATATCGAAAATTCAAAATATAGGAATTTTTTAATTTTCGATATTGTGCAAATCTTGAAAAATCAAAGTCAATTATATAACTTCTGAAACAATTTAGTACAGACATAAAAAAGGTAATGTTCGATTACGGATGTTATTTTCTATCAAATAAAACCTAGAAAAAAATTTAGTAAGTATTTTTTTTTTAATTATAGCAGAATTGATTTAAACACTTTCCACCTAAAATGAAATAAATTTATTTAATAAAAATGACTCCAGTAAAACGCGAATCCATATAACGCGACGAAAAAATTGCGACAAGTATTCGTATAATGCGATTAACAGTACCATACTACTGTGCCCAAAAAGTAAGGCCAATTTTTTTTTTTTTTCAAAAACTCTTTATTTATTCTTCCAAATTTATTTCTTCGCCTTCAAAGTAATCCCCTGCGGACATAATGCACTTATGCCAACGTTTTTTCCAATCCTCAATGCATGCTAAAAAGTCATTGGCCGGGATGACCTTCAAAACACTCGCCGATTCACGTTGAATCTCTTCAGTCAACTCAAAACGGTGTCCCCGGAGTGGTCTGTTGAGTTTAGGGAATAGGCAGAAGTCGCACGGTGTGAATATGGTGGTAGTGGAGCGATATGGGTTTCATTTTCGGCGAAAAAGTCACGAGGAATCAATGCAGTGTGAGTTGGCACATTCAGTGTTTTCGGTACCAATCGAGATTTGACGCGTTTGAATCCCAAAATGGAATTGACCGATCCTTTTGAAATTCCAACATCCTCAGCAAAGTCTCTAATTGTAAATCGACGGTTTGCAAGAATCAAATCTTTAATTTTTTGGACGTGAGCTTCGTCGGTTGATGGTCGACCAGGGGTCTCTTCGTCTTCAACGCGTCTCCGCCTTCTTCTGTTTATACCACTTGTAAACATTTCTTTCCGATATAGTTTGCTCACTGAATGTCTACTGCAACATTCTATACGTTTCCGCACACGAATATTCATTCCGCTAACAAAATTTAATGCAAGTTCTTTGCTCAATTAATTCAGACGAAATAAAAACAAATCATCAAATAATCAGTGCACTTTGACTGATTTCAAAAGTATTGAAGAAGAGTCGAAATGTCGTGCAAAATTTCTGTCACTAAACAATACAAAATGTTAATGCGCGCGCGCACACACACGTAATATATGTAATTTTTAGTAGAAAATTAATTAGTGATATAGTTTTATAATAAGGTTCGTCGCTCATATCAAATAACCAAGAATAGGATAGGACTTTATATCAAAAGCCTGTTTTAGCTTTTCTATTTGTACGTCATATTTAGTGCATTGGAATAAAATATATTCCTCGGTTTCAGGTTTTGTGCATCTTGAGCATAGTGGAGATGTTAATCAAAATCTACTGAGTCTGACTTCAGAAGGATAGGTTTTGGTGCGAAATCTTGAAATTAGTACTTCTATTCTATTGATAGGTAAGAGACGATGAGTTGGTTTGATACTATTTAAATGCATCAGAGGGCCTGAATGGATGAGCGGCTAGCGCTCTGGCGCTCGGTACCACAAGTTTCGGGTTCGAGTCCCGGCGGTGCCATGGATTCTTGTAGTGGTTCGGAATCCATTTTAAACTGTAGGTCCCGGTCTGTTAAGCCCTCGCGAGGCAGACGATGACCATAGAACGACAAACCAAACCAATGGACCAGATCCCATGCGTGTTATCATTTGTTCTATTGTTCATCTGAGGTTTTAAATGTTGTCTTTTTTTATGGTAGATGATGTCTTCCGGTGAAATCCAATTTAAAAGCGTCGTATCTGACGTGGATTTTGCTAAGGAGTGTACAAGTTCATTTCCATGTATGCCAACATAACCTGGTGTCCAGAGGAATTGTAAGGATAAACGGAGTTCAGGTTTTAATTGATATGATTTCCAAGAAGTTTAATAACTGGTGTGGATTTAAAATTAAAATTTTGGAGAGCTCGAAGGGCAGAGAGACTATCTGATAAAATAATATAATGGTGTGATTCGAGTGCATATGTTGAAATTGATAAAATCAGTGCGAGAGTTTCCCCTGTAAAAATACTATGCTAATTTGAGATCTTCCCAGATAAATTTTTTTGAAAGAAAAATTAATGCAAGAAATCCAGTGTTGGATCGGAGTTTTGGATGTTTCAGTTGCTAAAATTATTTTATTTTTTCAATTTTCCTCTTTATATTGTTCAAAAAGATTCTTAATTAATGGTGTTGTAGTTGCTTGGCTTGGAAGAGTAAAACATCAACATGAAAAGAAATTTAATCATATTTATCAATAGGATGAAAATTAGGAATTAGAATTAGGAAGGGGTGGTGTGTAAATTTTTCAAAAGGTCAGCGAAAAAGGTTTGAAGAGAAATTGCATGTTTCAAACTTGGAGAATAATTCTCTAATTTAAGAAATTGAGAGAGGGGAGAGGATGAATCAAAAGAAATATGTTTTCGAAAAAGCAGCTCAGCTAACATATACAGTCTTTGGAAGAGTGAGATTTTGCCGGCTTTTTTTATAACACTGAAATAGTAGTCCATTTGGGAAGACCTGCTGCAAACAGTAAAGCGATACTGTATACAATGGTGAGATTTTGAAGGTTGTTGGAACAAAAGGAAATAAAAATAGAGCCGTATTCCAGAACCCTACGAATAGTGGATTTACAATTTTAATGAGATGACGTGAACGACCCCCCCCCCCTCCCAAAGGTTTTCAACAACGACTTTAATTTTTAAATTGCATTAAGTTTTTTTAATTAGATTTCTTTTTAATGTAAGAAAAATGTTGCTTGAAATTGAGATTATGCGAAAAAATTAGACCAAGAATTTTGGTGTGTTGTTTCCATGGAATATTAGTGTTATGAATTTGTAAATATCGATCTGGAACTTGTGTTTTGTTTGAAAAATTAACTGCTTCACTTTTTTCTGGTTGGAGAATGAAATTCCAAGTATTACACCACTGTGAGATTTTATGTAGTGAAAATTGGAGATTAGAAACAACTGTTTCAAATTTATAGTCACTGTTTAAAAGGATGATGCTTCAGCAAGATTAGGCATTTAGTATGTTTAGGAATGAGTTCAAACATATATCGCATGTAAATTGTGAAAATGAAAGCGCTGAGAACACTACCTTGTTGAACATCCTGTGTAGAAAACAATTTCATCGAAATAGTGTTTCTCCATTTGACTATTAAATTCCTGTTGTTGATGAAATTGTGGATCCACTTTGCTGCCGTGCCTTTGAATCAAACTGTAAAAGTTTGTAAATTAATCCATCTCTCCAAACGGAGTCATTACCTGAAGAAATATCTAATTTAATAAAGATGAAAATTTTTTTCATATTCTTGACTTCGACGATTTTATGGTGAAAAAGTGATAAAGTGTACATGCAGTCTTTAAAAGGGATGAATCCGAAATGGAATGGAATGATGATAATAAACTTTTTTTGAAATCTGAATAAATGAGTCTCTTGAGCACGATTCTTTCGCAAATTTTACTTAAGATGGAAGTTAAAGCAATTGGACTTAAGATGCAATTGAACTGTTATCTTTATTTGGTTTATGGATCTGAATGATTTGAGCAGTAACTCATTATTCCGAGATGTTGCCTGTGATTCAGATATTATTAAAAATTCGTAGAAGTTGTTGAAGGTAGTAATCGGGGAGAAGTTTGATAAATTTAGCTGGAATTCTGTCATTTCCAGGTGAAGTATTGGAAGTAGACAAGAAAATAAAAATGTATCTAAAATAAAGAGCCCTAAAAGTTTATTACGTTTTCGTTTCAGATTGATTGATCAGTATGCATTTGATTAAAAGAAATATTCTGTAAAGCTATTTGTTCCGTATGGAGAGAGATTGAATTGTCTAATTCTTGTATAAATTTGGATCCGTATTTTTTGGGCTTAGGTTTCTTTTTATCTTTGATATTGGAGATTTGAGTTGTAGTTAAAGGATGGGAAAGTGTTTTTAAAGATTGTCCGATTGAATGGAGAGCGGTGGTAAAATTTGTGGATAACAGTTGAAAAGATTCTTGAAAAGAGGCAATCTGAGCCTGGCAAATGTCTGTAATTAATTTTTGTGTGTCTAGTGAGTGTTGATGAAGTATCTCAAATATTTCATCTTCAGTGATGAATCCGGAAGGCTTAATGGATGCTGTTTGGAGTTGGGATGAATATGTGTCTTCTTTTTTAGGGTGATAGGCTCTGCGTGCTTCGATAAATGATAAACGATTTAAAGTTTTAAAATTTTTCCTTCGCCTTTCTTTTGGAGCATTTTAGAGACTTTATGATCCTCGCCACACTGAATACATTTAAGAAATTGAAGTGCAAGCTGAAACATTGGGGGAGCTGCATTGTTTGCACACTACTATATGTTTGCAAGTATTGGTTGGATGGGTAAAAGAAAAGCAGTTCTTACACTATCGGGGTTTGTCAAAAAATAAAGTGATATTTTGTCTTGTAAGCCACAGTTTGTACACTTCGGCATGATAGTGCCGAAAATAGTTACTAACACAGGAGAGGATAAAGTGGGTTTTTTGTTGGTGACAAATCGACGAAGTTCATATACTGAAAAATTATTTTCTTCTTCAAGTTCATTAGCTAATTCTTCCAGTTTTATGTCTAATGGTATTTCATGGATCAGGAAACGAATAGTAATTGATTCCGGATAAAAAGAAGCCATTACCGGAAATCCCATAATTGCCTTAATATTAGCCAGTTTTTTGGCAGTTTGGAAATGGTCAGTAGACAGTATAAGTTTTCCTTGACGGAAGATGCGCATATTATTTACGTGTTTAAGGGATGTTACTTTCGATGCCAAGTTGTCTTTCAGGGCCCTGGGATGAGCCCTAGGAATTGCCTACTCTGGAACTTCGAATTTAAAAGTAAAAGACTTAGCTCCATGTTAGACAGCGATCTGCAAATCCTCCAAAATGTCACTTCGGGATTTATAGTTCATATCCCCTTCTGATGAATACTTCATGGGAGAAATGTTTGACATGGCACACGCCATGTTATAAAATCGAAAAAAACTAAAAATAATAAGAAGGGACCAGCTTTGTCCTACATAAAACTCCCCTTAAAAAAAAAAGGATGTATAAAAGCAAAAAGAAAAAGTTATAAATAGTTCTCTAATTGGAAGGTTAATATCAAAAATAAAACAAATATATTTACCACTTCTGGAAAAGACGAAAAATGACAAGAGCAATTGGATGAAATTGGCGTTTCACTCGCTGACCTAGCCACCTAATTTCGGCAATACCAATCTTTTGTTTAGAAAAGCAAATGTATATACTTACCTGTTGTTTATATATGAACAGTGAAACAAATATATGACAGTTAAAATACAGTGGCTTATAAAAAAATAATAATACATACACATTTAAAAAATAAAAGAAAATAATTTTGTTCAATCTTTAATAAAAATTAAAATTTGCACTTCATTATTTAAGATATTTTCACTATCGGATGTATCCACAAATAATTTCAAACGACGTCATCTTGTTAATATTAGTTAACCAGATTCATCGCTTGAATAGTCCAGAGTTTCGTCTTGATTGTTATAGTTATTTAAAAACAGTTCTTTCTCCAGATCATTTTTAGATTGAAAATATGTGGATAGATAATCATTCAATTTTCTTTTAAACTCCGTAAGCCGCTTTATTGACGGATCAATTTTCATAAAAAGTATTTCGAACTTTTTAGCTATTTGTTTATGTCTTAGCTATTTATGTTTTGTTTATGTCTTGTAAACTCAAAGATTGCTTTGGCGTATTAATAGTCTGGACCGAGTTTTCCTCCTCATTAATAGAATGAGAATAATTTGCTAATTCTACTCATTCGATTTCATCAATATCTTTATTGCAATTAATTAATTCGATGATATTTGTCTCATTCATATCAACAAAAACCTCTCCACCAGTATTTTGTCCGGAAGTTATTACGCGATTTATATCTATTTCTGATGGAATTGGAGAATTTGTTGTAATAACGACATCTGGCCGTAACAACCGTTAAGGGTCGTAGATTTCAGTTCTGCAAGGAACTGTAGAATCTTGTTGATTTATTCAATAGGGAGCCTTCTCTCTATGCAAAATGAAACGGTTGGATTTAATAGAGAAAGATATGTATGGCTTTATATGCCATAAAGACAAAGGAGAATCAGGTTGCATCATTTGTGATCCCTTCTTGGCCAACATATCAGACTGCTCATTTCCATATATCTAGCAATGGCTTGCAATCCACTGCAGAGCAATGAATTTCTTGTTATTCAAAAGCTTATCTATCTTTACTGGGTAGTTCCTAGAAATCTCACATTCACAGTGATTGGGAGTTGTCAAGGTCATAATTTCCGCCTTGGAATCAACAAAAAAGAGCAGTGTGGAAAAGAAAATATCGTCTGTTTTATCTAAGGCTAAAGAAATGGCAGCTATTTCACCATCAAAGTTGTCAAAGTGTTTTCCAACGGCATAAGATGATGTTAAATCTATAGAATAAACACCAGCTCTAGCATTTCTTATGGCCCCTTCAACCGAACCATCACTATAGATAAGAAGCCAAGATTTCTCGGGGAAATTTTCATGTATGCCAAGACAGCATATTTCAATTCAGAGTCACGTGAAGATTTTTCGCTAACATTGGAGACAAGATTCAAATACCCCTCTGCAAGTGTTAAATTTTCCAGTGGACGCCAAGGACATCGAGAAAGGAAAAACGAGCTGAAGAAGGAAAGTTCAAGAGTATCATGTAAATCTTTTATACAAGAAGGGCAAGTTCTTTTGCGTTTTAAACTTCTCTACAGTATTGACTCAGAAAGTTGGCTTTAATATATTCACTTGATATTCAGACAGTCTTTCTTCTCTCCAGCACAAAATTAAGGCGATTTTAAGTTATTTTAGTCTTTCAGATAATTTACATATTACGCTCGTCAAAGATATCGGCCGATAACTATTTAGACATCGTGGATCCTTTTTAGGCTTCAATATTGATATCACCTCCGCTTTCCTCCAGGCATTTGGCAGGCCGCTCTTCCAGGTAAGATTTATAGATCTGTCTCAGTACGGTGTTTCTCGCCAAAGGCAAGAGGTAAATAAGAAACTCTGGCAGAATGCCACCAGGGCCTGTGTTCTTTCCCTTGACAAGCCCATATCCAGTTCCAATTCAGAAAAGTCATTATTAAAGAGGGAGTAGAACTCAGAAGTCTCGAAAACGGAATGGAATGAATTAGCCATTTATAATTCTATGCTGCGGGCGAAAATTCGAAATTTTATCATAATGTTTGCAAAAGGCTCGCGCTTTTTTTTTAGTAGTGGCAAGAGATTTTGATCCAGCTCTAATGGATTCATTTCTAACTTCTTTTTGGTTATTTAATCGGGATAAGAACCCATGAGCCCTAATACCATTTCGTCTAAAATCCAATTTTTCCAGAAAAGACCAATAAGTGGTTCGCTTGGAATCAATTCAGGCTTTTTTCAGGACGGCCTGACATTTTCTGAGAACTTTACAGTGCACTTTCTGGCCCCTTTACCTAGCTTCTCTCCAGCGCCATCTCTATTCTCCTTCAAATCTTAAAGATTAGAATTCCAAGAGTGAATACCTCTTTACCCGTCCTCTTATGATACAAGTAAAAGCACATTTAAGTAAAGTTCTAGTGAAGGCATAGATCCATCATAGTGAAGGCATCTATAGATCTATCAATACTTGAATCAAGGGGAAGGTCTTGAGTGAATCAGTGAGTTTCGCAAAAGTAGTATAATTTGCCATTTTTAGGTTCCATCGCATATAACGAAGCGCACGATATATTGAATGAGTTCTATTGATGGTTGTTAGCAAAATTTGATGGTCAGCTACCCAAGGGGCATTCTTTAATTCATGTTTAGTGTCCCTTTCCAATCCAGGCTGGGAAAAAAGCAAATCTGGATGAGATGCCCTCCCCTCTCATATGACAAAAAATGGGGCTGTTTTTCGTTTTTCATCGAAAACAATTGGATCTGAATCTATGAAGTCTTCAATGGTGTCTTCGACAATACTATTATCAGCATAGCCCCATCTACGGGAATGGGCGTTAAAATCACCCAGTATGATAGAGTTCCTGTTCCAATCATATAAAAGACCTTCAAGTTCCAGATTACTTAAAGGAGGATTATATAAGAAGATATGATCATATAAATGATAGCTAGCACGATGCTAGACCGTACGTTTGATATGATTAATGACTGAACACTTTTCCATCTTAGGCACTAACACGTTTTTTATTCGAGCAACTTTCTTTAAATCTAATAAAGATGTACTGCACACTGTGGCTCGTATTTTGCTTTAATTTTATCTTATTATTTGAACTGTTGATTTTTGCAAGTTCAATTCTTTAGCAATGGTTGTCCCTTTCACACCAAATTTCAATTTATTCCAAATTCTAATTTTGTCGTCCATCGTATACATTTTCTTGTCATGTATTTTATTTATTTCAGCACGCATGTCTAAAATATATTTCTTTTAAAAATATAATTATAAAAAAAAGTATTGTATGCGTCATAATAAAGTTGCCTGTGTTCTGTTTTGACGTCCTTGCGGTTCCTATGGTGATGGCTGAGAAGTGACATGGCCAGAGAGCTAAGTCACGGCGCATGGAAATGGAATGAGGCGTGTGATTGAACTTATATAAATTGGTCTGATAATGTATGCCCCATATAACACGTTTTCCCATTACTAGTATCTCCCGCGTTTTACGGGCGTCTACTGCATTTATGCAGATACTGAAGAAGTGTAATATTCAATTAAATGCAGTATTTTGATTTAAAAACTTTCCAACTAAAATAAAATAGATTTATTTATTTAATATTTTTTTCATGTTATATATGTAAAATACTGATTTAATAACTTAATGGCTGAAAAAATAATTAATATATGTCTCTATTTATTCAAATGGTGTATTTAAAGAAAAAAATTCTATAGCTTAAAAAGAAATATTTTTACAATTTTTCAAAGGAAAATACATATTCAGTCAATAAGATAATTTTTTATTAAATCTGCATTTATAAGAACTATGATTGTAAAGCACTAACTCTTCCAAAACACAAAAAAGCATTTTATATTCTATATAAATCAAAAACTTCAACTTTTTTTTCCTTTAAAACTGAAATATTTTTCACAGGAATGTAGCAAATGTTAACACCGATGCAAACAAAAATCAAATTACTACAATGAAGAACAAATTGCTCATACTGTGCAATCTCCACAAAACTGTATAAAATTTTAAGCTCATGCAGAGAAATAAAATTACACAAAATAACATAACAAAAATTAACATTGCATGCACAACAAAGTCATCAGAAAAATTATGAATTTTCATTATATTTTCTGACAACAAAAAAAAAAAAAACCCTTAAAATGTGATGGGGTTTTTTTTTTTTTTTTTGTATGCTTTAATTTTTATATTTTGATATGTCTAAAATGCATTAAGAACAGACACAAGTAATTTATTTCTTTGAACCAGAAAATGAATAAAGTTTACATATTTAAAATATAACTGATTTTTGGTTGTATGTAACAAGTTTCCTAAAGTATGAGATGAAGAATTTTATTAAGCTGCCATTGTAATCTTTTGCATGAAGCATTTTATGAAACTACCATTTTAAATTTTAATCATATTTTGCTTTTTTTTAAAAAATATCACACAAGAGCAATAAAAAAAAATCTGATTTTATAGTAAGAACACAGTTATGATAAAAATGATATCACAATAAAGCACATGACTTTGATAAATTATTTACATTATAAAATATTTATTTGCTAGCATATAAGAATAAACTTTCTTTGAAAAAAATGTTTTTAAAAAATGTCTCATTTATCATAATATAATCAATTAATTATTATACAAATATCAAGATATTATTGGCCTCAATTTATTTCAATCAGCTTTACTCAACTTTTTTTCCTTTTCTTGAAATTAGCTGCCTTATAAATTATGCCCAATTTATAACAATAGTATAAATTAACAATTTTTTTATTTAAATATTTATGTATTCAAATACCAATACAGTAGCAAAACATTTATAAGAAAAAAATATGAAAGACAAAAAAAAAAAAAAAAAAAAAGAAAAAAAGAATTAAATTATTAAGTAAATTAAATATCCATTTATGAACACAGACACATGCATTCAAAAGAAAAAAAAAAAGGTTCAAAAACTGAGCTGTGTTATATGCTAGTGAATGTAAAAATTAAAAAAAAAAAAAAAAATGTGATGAGGTATAAATGTATCAAGCATAGGATTTTCACTACAACAATATATTATAAAATATGAAAAGAAAAAGAATTTGCATAAAACTACTTATATTTATTATGTTTTGTAATTAAATTAAATTTTTGAATATATTATATTTTCCCATTTAGTTAAAAATATTATTTCTTATATAAGCATATGTATGCATATAACAAAAGAAAGTCCAAAAAGCATATTAAAAGGATACTTTACAGATTAATATTGTAATAAATACAAAAATATGTTATACATCTTTGGACAATCCTCAAATTATAAATTGTGTATCTTCATAATACCATGTTTTAAAGTTTTCATGTAATTTTAACAAATAAATATATTTCAAAGATTATTTCACTGACCAATTAATTATTTTTTTGAGTTCAGCATAGGTTATTTCATAATAAAATTCAAATGGGTATAATAATTAGGAGCTAAAAACATTACAAAATTCTATAATTCTGTGTCATTTTCTTATGAACAATATGATATAGAGCAAAGCTACCCAACACATTGCTGAATAAAATTTAACTATAAAATAAAAAAACGAAAAATAAATTTTTCCTACAGGTTGATGAATTAACAAATCTTAGCAACTGTTGTCAGCTAATTGCACTTGGTTGAATTCCTGTTGAATGAAAAAGAATTGAAAGAATATTCTGACAAAACCTTTAAAAGCAAACAACTGGGAACTAAACATTTAAAGTGATCATTAAATACTTCAGTGATGTAAACAAAATTTCACAGAAAAATTGGTTGAATTTAAACACAGATGGTAAGGCTGTGACGGCAGTAAGTGTCAGATACTCTGTGCTTGAAACTTGGACTGAAACACTGATATTCAAATTATTCATAGAAAGGTTTTGTATTAGTTAAATAATTTACCTCCAGAATTTAAATCTCACTTATTGACATTGAAAAGTGTTTGAATGTGATCAAATGTAGATCACTTCAATAATATTTTTTTCTATTTTATGTGATCAATAACATCAGAACATCAAACTTTGTTGTTCCAAACTGAAATTAATTCACTGTCGAGAGGGAGGGATGATTTGATTAGATTCATGATTTGATTAATTGAAAGATTTGAAAGAATTAAATAATATTTTTTAATGGTAACTCTTAATATTGAGTTAAATTGGAAGATAATTAAGGGTTCCACAAAATGACCTATGTAGTTGTCATACAAAAATACCTAAATTAACTTAATTCAAAAATGTGAGAACTGCTTGAAGATATATTAATTTGTACAGATAAAATTAATGGATTTGAAAACTAAATTTAAATTTGGAAAAGTATGATTTAAAATAGTTCCCTTGAGATGTTTAATCAGTGTCGTATTTGGAGTCTTAAAAAAAAAAAAAAAAAAAAAAAAGAACTACTAGAAACTGTGAATTTTTTATCACATGGAATTCAATTTATCAGTTAAAGAGTTATTAGATTTAAAAAGTTATCATGCCCTTGAAGTTCAGTTTAAGGATATTCAACTACTTCATATATGAAGCAAAAAAAAAAAAAAAAAAAAAAAGTTTTAATCCATTAGCAAAAAAACTATAAAGATTTTTTTACAATTTCTCATGACAGAAAAATGTGAATAAATTTTCTTTTCCATGTTCACCATCAAGAATTGAAATATCATAAAAAGTCGATAAATGTTCTAAAAATTTATTCACAGTTTCACTAAGTTGAATCTAACAATTACCTTATAAATGCAATATAAAAACTATATTACCAGACTACAATGTTTATGTAAAAATGATCTCAGAACAAAATGAAAGAAATTAATATGGTAACAGAAACATGTTTCTTCAAAATATGCCATGAAACTATTTATGCTTTTGAAAAGTGCAGTGAATTATTTATGCTTGTAAAGATTATCATGAAACAATTCATGCTTGTTAAAAAGGTTATGAAGCTCTGCCAAGCAGAATTCAGCAGCAGCCTACAGATAAGTCAATAAGAATTGAAGATATACAAAATATTAGTCTCATGTTTTACCTTTTCTATTCTTTACCTTTTCTTTTATACATATTATATGCTACTTTTATAAGACAAATATTTTCATTTATATGTCTTATATTTTAAAAAAAATTAAAATCTAATGATTCAGTAAAATACTTCTCATATGTTAAGATCAATTTTAAAATATATATTATAATTAAATCACAGAATTATATATATTGATGAAATTAAGCTGTAAAATATCATTATATGTAATTTTATTCATCAAAACAGTGAAAACTAAATAAACAACAGGAATTAGCAATAAGTAAATTTTTTATACATTATTTGCACACAATTTTGAATAATATCAATAGTACAAGATAAAACCATACAAAATAAAATTAAAAAAAATTCCAAAGTAAAAATATTTAAAACACCACAGCAAACAATCAAATGATTTTTTTTTAAGAATAGAAAAACATATTAAATATTTTTAAATGCTTATAAAAAAGTAAAACAAATTTTTCAAAATGTTAAGATGTAACAAAATTTTATAAACTTCAAAGCTGAAATACATTATACGATAACATTTGTACTTATATTTGGTACAAAGGTTTTTTAAAAAAATGTAGCTGAGCAATATGAAGGGTCTGATGAAGCTTGAGCAAAAGCACTGCACTTTCAAAATATTTCATCTGTCTGCCATAAGAATTAATTGTTAAAATGTCATAAGGTCATCAACTGTAGTTATTTCAATGAACACAATCCCTGGTTTTTGATCTGCTGCTTCTTGCCCTTGTTGACCAAACAACTCTATTTCTTTTAAAATAGTTTCAGGATTCAGTGGTGCGTCAACTGATGCTTTACCTAAGCAAGTATCCATGACAACATTGCTGTTCCATACCTTAATAAAAAGTAATCGACAGAATATCAATTCATTATTTAACTAAACTAAAACAAATAACAGTTAAAACATAAATTAAAACAAACACTTTTCAGTGTCAGCACATCAGCAATTTTTTCCTCAGAAATCTAAAGTAAAATGGATTGATTTACAAATAACAAACAGTAAATAATAGAATAAAAATTAAATACCTGTACTTTAATTAATGAATCACTATGTTTTCGATAAAATAATGCTGTCAAATTCCACTCAGGATCCAATGTTTCCCGACAAACAGGACTGCGTACTCGCTCTCCTTCGCATTTAACTATGCAATATGGATCAGCACCTTTTAATATGAATTAATACTACAATTTAAAAAAACATCTTCATACTTTACAATGTAACAATCAGCATAGTATTAATAATGTGAATGTAAAGTGCTTAAAAACAAATATTCCAAATAAAAAATTTAATATCTGGCATAATTCACAAAAGTATATTTTTTATAGTCAACAAACAAATTTATACTGAACATAACAAATGTAATTTTTCAATATGTGCACCACAAATATAAAATAATTTGAGTTATGTAGATCAATTTTATTATCCAATTCGGTATATTTAACATTGCTTAAAACTCAGATTTAATAACAAATTTTCTATAATAGTGTTGCATTAAAATCAAAAAGACATCTTTATTTTTTCTTTCCCAATTTTAAAATTTGTTACACACTTCAGATTAATATAAGGAATAGATCAAATGAAAATATTTCTTCAAGTGGAACAATAATATTGGACAGTTTTTAATTTAGGTACATCTACCTATGACTATTTACATATTTCTTTTTCCCCTCAAATGACGACAGAAATATTTTCTAAATATGAAATGCATGCAATGACAAATAATGCAGAAAAGGGAGTAAAAACTCTTTCCTCAATTTTTGTTTTAAATAGGCATGGTAATTTTAAAAATACCTTAAGATTCCTCAAAAAAAATGTCTTTCAACATAGGAAAACCCTTATATTTTTCAAAAGATAAGTAAATATTTGCAAGTACGTTAACAAATATTGCAACATTAAACAAATTTATATTTAAAAAAATAGTAACAATAATGAATAAACATACAATACATCTAGTAAATAAACAGATAAAATATATTTTGAAAATAATTGCAAAACTAGATACAAGAACCAGTGAAATATTCAGCATATATTAATCTTTGCTAAAGAGTTAGAATAAATAATAATAGAAAGAACAGAATTGATAGAGTAAAAAATTTATTTTTCAGTTCTGTGTTAAAAAATTCATTAAAAACAAATATATACTTGAATTAAACATTAGTTAAGCAATTAAACTGCATTAAATAATTAAACTGCAGTTTTATGCTACAAATAATATAGCATGCTGTTGTCATCTTGAATGTTAAAAATGAGGGAGAAGGATTTCATTTACTTAACACAGATGTCACAAAAATCCAAATATTTATAATGTGTAATGCTTCAAATTTGATACTTGGGATATTTTAAATCTCTATTCTATATAGGTTATTTGTAGGGACTGAAAAAAAAAATTGGTTACTACCAAGCTAAATTAATACAGAAAATCTGGAATTGATGAATTTATGTTAATAGCAAATAATGTTGCTGTAGTAAAACGCTTTGGCTGATCAAATTGTATAAAATATTATAAATTTGCATATAAAATTGCACAAGGATAAAATTGCACATAGCATGAAGTTACAGTGGCAAATTACATGAAATAATAAGAAATTTAGCTTATAAAATAAGAAAAAAATGGCTTCTAACATTGTTTTTCAATAACATGACTTTAGTTGCTCTATTCTAAAGCATTAATTGAAAAAATCATAATACTGTACTAAACTACACAAAAAAACTGTTTAAAAAAAAAAAAAAAAAAAAAACATAAATCTAATTCTTTCATATAGGTTTATCAAAGAAATGGAAAAATACAATTAAATCAATAACTGCAAAATAATAATGTAATGAAATAAAAAAGAACCAATATAAATTATTAATTCTTTTCTTGGTTAATTACAAAGGATGACTGATTTTAAAGTTGCCATGCACATTAAGACATAAAATACTTTTTAAACAATAATACAAATTATAATCCTAAAAAAATGATTACTTCCAAATCGATCTTGCTTTTCTAAACCAGTAGCTCCTTTCACAAAAACTTTAGTTAAAAGACATGGATATGATACACAGGGCCACATACTTTGTGTTGGTACATCATGCAACAATTCTCTAAGAATACAGATAAATAATTAATGTTCTAAAATGAAAAACTAAAATATTCAGAAACTATATTAAAAGATGTCATCAATAAAATATAAAAAATATTGTTTAATGAATTGAAATTTTGACTGTCAATCAGATTGATAAAATAAGGAAATAATATGAAATAAAATATCTTACTTTCCATTATTAGCTTTGCTTGTAAAAATTCTAAGAAGAAATTCACCTTCTTCAGTTGGTGCAAATGTTGTAGGTATTATTACATAACGCCCTGCTTTGAGTTTACAGTGGCAAAAAACATTTCTTGACATTGCATACTCTGATCCAGCTGCTTTTTCTTTAATAGCATGCAGCCTATAACGTCGATTAGCCTCAACCTATTAAATGAAATGTAATTCAAGCCTATATTTCTAGTTAGATTAAAAACATTGTAAATTATGTTAAAAATTTCTATTTTATACTAAAAGCCTGACTTACCCTCATCACATGAAATCCAATAACAAGATGTTGAATTCCTTTACTCCGTAAAGCTCTTCTATCTCGTTGCATCAAAAATACCATTACAATATCATCATCAGCTTCCACATCAAAACGATACTACAAAAGTAGTTACTCAAAATTCATAGGAAATAGATTATAAAATATTCAATAAATAAGCACATTTAAAGTAACGAATTTATGAAAAACAAATAGATGAGTTTTCCAAAACATGATTGTTATTAATAAAATACTCATTTGTTAACAAACTATTTTTATAAAATTACAGCTAAAGAAAAGTATTTGAACAAATAGGTTTAGCTAGTTATTTTAATTGCATTTACTTTCAATTATACTACTCTTGCACTTTTAATTAAACATGCATTCTGAATAGCAAATACAGTTTTATTTCCCAAGATTCAATAAAAATGCTTTTTACTAAGCCAAGCTATCATGTGACTAGTTTCTCATTTATTCTAATCTTGAATGAAATAAAAGAAAATAAATGTTTCCATAGATATAATGTTTTCACATTTTTTAATTTTTTTTTTTTTCTCAAGCAAATAAATAAAAACACAAAAAAAATTATCTTTTATCAATACTTTTGGATTTTTCATTTTTTTTATGAATATTCTTTTTTTTTTCCCAACATCAATAGAAAAATGACAGAACTTCATTCCTTGACAGACAAGTTTGGTAGTTAGCTACAACTTGAATAGTTATCAGATAAACAATTCGCAGATTTTGGAATTTTATAAAATTAAACTTACTGGTAAACTCTTTCCTTACTTCACTGAAGAAAAAACTTACAAGAGTTCCACTACTTTGAGATTCTCTCCAAACAACATCAAAGAGAAAGCCATCAAGATGAGGCATGTTTCAGAAATTTTTTTTAATTTCTACACTGTGTAAATCCTGAAAAACAGCTAATTTTTCTATCCTCTCTAAACTGAATTCTAAATAATAAAATTCGTCAAAAATTGCCTGACCTAAATTCGAAACAGAAGTAGTTTTGTATGATGCCAAATTTAAAAGATGGCAGTGGCAACCAATCACAGCAATTTCTTTTTTTTTTTTTTTTTTTTTCCCTAATATTTCTTTAAATATTTCTGAGCACCATTTTTGGCCCCAGAAATTGTCTACACCAAAGATATTATAAAGGATATATAGAAATCCTGAATTTTGTATAATATATCTTTAGCAATGTTTGTACCAAAATAGATCACAAGAAAATATATAATCAGCTTCTTTAAATTTAAAAAACAAAAAGTATGCAGCCAGCCCAATAAATTCTAACAAATTTAAATAAACCAACAATTCGATTTATAATTAAGTTTGATTATTCTGTGGGGAAAAAAGTAAATACACAATTTTCTCAAATACAACCATAGCATCATTAAAATACATTTGCAAGTTTTTTTACACCACTGGCACACAATGACACACTTGCCATCCAAAAAAAAGTTTGCAATGATCACAGGCAAATACTTACTGATAGATTTAAAGAAGCTATTACATCTTTGAAAGAAGAAGAATGGAAGATGTCCAATTTAAAATCAATTTTTGTAAATTGCAGTAATTTCACCCATGACAAAGAAAGAAAAAATGCAGACGATTTATTCTTCCACAAGAATAAGGAAAAGAAGAAAAGTAGGGAATGCAGAAGAATCAACAAACACAGAAAACCATTACTGAAATAGAAAGATATGGGGGGAAGAGTACTTTTTTACTGCACCATACTACTGGTTAATGCAGTAAAACTCTTGCTCTGGTTCTTACTTCCTATTTTAGAAGTTGTATTAAAACATTTTAAAATTATAGAAAAACCAAAAAATGAGTACATTTTATTAATTTTTATTTGAAAAAGTGAAAAATGTTTATTTTATAATTTGTACAAATTCGACGGAGCTTTAAACAAAAGGACAATGAATGCACAATGTTTAAACTAAAATTTTACATTCTGCCTGATAGTACATTTATTTCTGTGATGTAAAGAAGAAAGATATTTTTTTAAAAAGTAGTCAAATCCCTTTAACATTAAGCAGAGTGGCTACAGAATCTGTGAAAAAAAAAATTCCTAAATTTCCCTGACTTATGGCCACTAATTATATTAGTTTCCTGGCTTTCTTCCTACTCAGAATCATTATATGTGCACAATAAACGTCATTAAAAACATTTTACTAGTTATTTAATATGAAAAAAATAATATATTTTTAAGAAAATTAATTTTTAAAAAATACAGAATGAACATCCTAAAAAATATATTAAAACAGTAAACCATTAAACCATTTTAGTAAATTACAAGATAAACATTCTAATTAAAATAAACACAGATAAATTATTTCATTTAAGATATTTTTATAAAGATTATTAAGAGGAATTTAAATGATTTATATTAACAATTGTCTTCTTTCTTAAAAAACATGCAAAAAAAAAAATAGCAAAGCATCACGAAAAGTGAACAGCAATTATCCATGAATATGTTGTATAATATGTGTATAAAGGTGACAACATACCACTTAAGTTTTTTTTTTTTTTTTTTTTTTTTTTTTTTTTTTTCCTCTACATACACATTTAATAGAAGGCCAACTGAGGTGCAAAATTAGTAATTAAACATAAAATTAACAAATTAAAATATGCATTCAACACATTTGTTAAAGGATACTTGGATAAAATAATTTAGGCTTAATACACTTAAAATATATATAAATAATAGTTCATTAAACTTAATTTTCAGTAATTAAATACACAAATAACAAATACCAATCAATGCAGATGCTAAAGGATTGTGAAATTTGGTTTAAGGAATGAATTTAAGCTTAATACACAATAAATAATTAATAATAAAATATTAATAATTAATAAAATATTTAAAAAATTAGACTGAAACACATAGTACAAGTACAATTAAAAGATACACCACACACTAGTGGAAGACACGTTTAAATATGAGATCATAAACTGGACAACTCGTTACATAAAAAATTTGCCGTAAAATTAGCAACGATCTAATTTGCCAAGCATATTTGGCTATAAAATCACTGCTTGCGCATGCTTGATGCAAAATGTTCTCGTCGACAATCTTCCCTGAATTTTAGACATTTTTAGAACTTTTCCAAATCGATAAAATTGCCCGACTTTTTCCTGAATTCCAGGTTCTGTCGCAATCCTGTTAAATACAAAATGTAATTTTAACTACTTTGAACCACATACAAACTTCCTTTAAAAAAATCTGGGAGCAAGTTTTGAGTCTAACGTGATACTTTGTATGCACACATAAATTTATCTAATATTATAAAGATTCAATAATAAATAAAAACTCAAATAGTTATAATATAATAGAAAATATCACCTTCCTTTTTCTATTTATTTAATACAAATAAGAAACAGAGAAACCTACTTGTGGATTCTGAAGGAAAGTATCTTTATGATTATAACATCCACCAGAACGATCAGTTTCAGAATTTTTGGGACCTGTTGTCCATTTACCCTGAAAAACTGCTTCATTCCACGTTTTATTGAAACTGAACCAAGATGTGTTGACCAAACGGCAAATAGACATATCAGTAAAATATTTACAGAAATCATCAAAAGTCATCCTATTAAAGTAAAACAAGCAAATAATAAAAATTCCTTGCACGTGTTTTTTCATTCACTGAGAAAAAATTACATACCATATAAAGGGTATCATATTTTTATTTTCACATTTCTTCCATATAAAAAAATAACTTTTAGATATTTACATTTTAATTTATATTATATATTTTTTTTAATCTTTTAATACACTTACATAGGGAAATACTGTAAATATACTGTATTTGGGATATAAAATGTTTTGTTCCTCATTTATTCTATAAATATCTAAAAAACATAAATGTTAATTTATAAGTTTCATATAATCCAAACTACAGCAATCTGAAAATCTTATTTAATTCCTGAGATTAGAAACACATTTTCATGCGTTTTAGATAATTCATCATTGCAATATTTTTTGAAAGAATAACATCACAACCCAATTGAAGCATATCAACTTAAAACCTGGCTATTTAAAGATTCAACAAAACTCATAACTCCAACTGCACTAGAAAATGTCATTTTCTTGAATTCCTCGAAAAATATTTCTTATAAATCAACAATATATATATATATATATATATATTAAATATTAAGATAAAAATCCCAGAATTTTTTTTATTACCAAAATTCACCATCCTCTTCAAATGTTAATCCTATTCTTTCTCTCTCACTGGCAGAAATTTTCTCCCATTCTTCAGAGCTAAAATAATAAAAGTAAAGTATAACAAAAATTTTGAATACTCTCAAAATCAGTAAAAAATTTGTAACTACATAATTTTAAGAATATATTTTATATAAAATTTAAATTATCAGCAAAAGAAATTGATATGCTAGTAAACCACTTGTTAAAATTAGTTTTTGATTAACAAAGTAATAAAACAAAACTATACCAATCACTAATATATACTTACTTTAACCTAATATCCTCATTAAAAGTAATGGTTATTGAAAATAATTCATTTTTAAAATTTTATAGTTTTATTATAAAAAGATAAAAGTTCCCTTAAAATAGTACAAAATTGTGGATTATTTTTTAATTAATGAAATAAAATAGAAGTTTAATTGATATTATTATAGTTTTGCAATAATTGAAAAATAATTTTTTTTTATATAACAATAAATCGGGAGAACTGTTTAAGAAAATTTATGCAATACAGAAAAAATATTCAATTACATTCTTAAATGTTAATGTGCTTCATAATTTTTCCAAATATATTTTCTAGACTATAATTTTTTTCATAAACAAAACCAAATACTTGTTATTAAAAGTGAATGTCAACATCATCCATGGTGTGTTAGAACCAGGTGTTCCTATGCCTCACAAATTAGACGTTGGTAGACATTTCTACATCAGATAAAATTCTTCTAATGTTTTATTTAAGGGTTCAACAATCCTGCTCATCTACCAAAGAAGTCTGTGCTTTCTCCTTTTTCTGGTAACTAGTAGCTAAAACATTTTATCTCAATGATAACAAATTTTGCTGAAACATTCTGTCTCAATGTGCAGTTACCATTTACAGGAATAACATCACAACCCAATTGAAGCATATCAACTTAAAACTTGACTCTTTAAAGATTCTACAAAACTCATAATAACTGCACCAGAAAATGCAATTTTCTTGAATTGCTCCAAAAATATTTCTTCAATGCATACCTGCTTTCAAAAGCAACCAAAATTTTTTCTTTCTTTATAGTCATGTCCCAAATTTATATGGTATGTCAAAACAGAACAAATTAGGGTTTTGTACATAGGGGAATAAACATAGATTGTATGCAGTGGCCTATAATGTGCAAGTCAAAATTTTAAGGGTTTTTAGAGTATAATTTGCAGTTTATAGGCAAGAAATTACAGTAACTAAGTCATAATATATATTGGAAAAGGCTTTATTTGGCTATATAATGCAAAAACATAACTAGGAAATCAATTATTCTTGTACTTATTACAGATGTACATGCTATTAAAATTGCAATGCAGCAAGTATACCCTATTCAAATTTTTTTCATACATTTTATTTTTAAAAAAAAACTCAAAGAATGCATTTTAAAAGTATCAAATTATGATGAGCAGAATCTCCCATAACCAGCAATAGTATGTTAAATACACTTGTTAGAAAATATGTGGCTGAAGAGATTATATACTGGAAAGCTGTTAATCTAAAATCACATCTCAAAATAGTCAGACATATTTAATAACTGGATCCATAAATATCTGCAAATGTTTTAGAGCTAAGCATCAGCTGCTTAGCTCTAATGTTTTACAGCCAAGTTACCTTACCCAATATTCATGAATTAATATGTATTTTGTAGAATATTTTTCCACTGAGTCAATTTGTAATTATTATTATCTATATTTATAATTTTTGATTAAATTTTCATAATTCTTTATGCTAATGCTTTTATTTCATAGAGATTTAAAATCTATATTTAGAACACATATACATACATATAACTCGGAATAATGCAGTAAATGCTAAAAGACATCCTGGGGCATATTAACCACTACCATCATGTTCCAAAATTTGCAGCATATAGTCTGTAATAGTGTATAACCACCAAACATAATTTCTGAGACAACATAATACTAAAATTTGGTATAATCCGCATAACTATATAATCTGTCAACAATTTGAATGAGTTCACTTGTGTTTTTTGATATACCATGTATCAAATTCCCTTTTTATATTCATGGGATAAAATTAAAAAAACACTTTTCAACTAAAAAGATGTTTTTGATGTCCTTATAATATGTAAAAAGAAATAACATCATAAATTTAAGATAGTGGAAACCAGAAACATGATAATGTATATAAGAAAATGGTAAAAATAAAAGATATCTTTCTGACAATTTTTAATACGCTTTTATTAGCTTCACCTGTATGTTTGTATGTATGTCACTCAGTCTTTGGGCTCGATTTTGGGACTGATGGCACCATCTACTGGCGAGTCAGTCAACTGATCAAACCCTGCCTATTTTTTATAATTATTTTGTTTAATCTTAATTCCTTTTGTTTTATTTTACTTTTATCTTAAAATTCTCATTTTAACTTCAACCTTTTTATTTTTGGGCATCGTCAACGGACTCCTAATTGTACCGATAGCTTTAGCTTTTTCGATCTTCTGCTTTAATTGTTCTCAAGCAGGAGATGTTTTTCCTAAATTATAATTTAAAAAAACACGCTTTTAGAGTTAATCAAACTAAAAAGTAAAAAATAAATTAATAGTTTAAAAAAACTAAAAAACACGCTTTTAGAGTTAATCAATCTAAAAAGTAAAAAATAATTGTTAACATAAGAATAAAATGACTGACGAAAAAATGAATGTCACTGTTCTAAAAGCGTGGGGTGCTCGAAATCAATCGTTATAATTTTTCACTAGTTTCATTCCGAAATGCAGAGTTAGTTTAAAAATGTCATACAAAAGCACCCCACGCTTTTAGAACAGTGACATTCATTTTTTCGTCAGTCATTTTATTCTTATGTTAACAATTATTTTTTACTTTTTAGATTGATTAACTCTAAAAGCGTGTTTTTTAGTTTTTTTAAACTATTAATTTATTAATCTTCATATTTATTAGATAAAAATCTTGATCAGAATTTAGCCTTTTGTAAAGTGTTTGAAAATATTAAATATTACTTCATTCTAGGGGTTTTTCATCCACTAGCACACATTAATATTTAATATGAATCCCATTTTGTAAACACAGCTCTCATTTAAAGATTTACAACTGTTTATAAGTTTATTTCATTATGTTTAAAAGATTGTTTATATAAAATATATGAAAAATTTTGTCTATTTTTTAAAAATAATTTTTACATTGCAGTTATATAGAACTGATTGTTATGAAAACTCGAAGGGAAAAATGTCCACAGATTGAGCAGAACAGCTTATATTTGCCATCAAGAAATTATAAGGCTTCTTTAACATATAATCCACAGATTTTAAGCAGGAAATTACTGTAATGAAGTGTACATAATACATTGTAGGTCCAAAATTATGTGTTTTTAATGCGTAGAAAAAAAGTCTTAAAATTCTAAACATTACAACTCAGTAAGCTTTGCTTATAAAAAATGAAATTCTTAGCATGATAAATATTTGTGCAAGACATTTTTAAAATTAACTCACTGGATCACATAAAAATTTAGACTTATTAACTTTTTAGAAACATGCATTTTAAATCATAATACATTTTAGATAAATTGTTACCACATTTGAAACATCTTTGTTAATTGAATTATATGTCTATGGCTACTATTGAGAAAATGGCTATTAGATGATGAAAGTAGTAGATGCTATAAATACCCTTAATGAATTCATATTTTGTCCTTTTTTAAGATCATCAATCTATTTTCATAACCTTTCTTATTTTAAAGATGAATTGAAGTATGTTAAATCTTAATTGGAATTTTATAGTTACATTGTTCTAATTATAAAATGTATAATTTGTCAATCACAAAATAAATTTTTTATCATTATTTTTAAGTGATCGTAAGTAGATTTATAATGAATACACTATTACTTCCAACCTAATAAATTCTCAAAATTATTTTGACGATTCTCTTGAGTAACAAATGCAAATATTGAAGTTGACTAATATAAATTTTTAAAACAAAACACTTGATTATCTACGCAAATATATATACTCACCCATCACTAAAAGGGCCTGTCCATTCTTTTTGACCCCATGGATTTCTCATTCTAATCATGTAAATTTTTTCTTTTTGAGCAAACAATGACATCAAAGATGTTTCACCAATATAAACTTTTTTAACAGCAGTAATGCCATAGGCATGACCTTTGACCAATCCAACTTCAGTTCTTGCTTCCATTTCTTCTTGAGAAGCTGCCTGAAATATGTAAAAATTGAACAATAAGTGAAGTTAATTTTAAATACTGTTACTTAAAAGTTTTAGATTACAATCATTTCAAATATTTTGCTTGTAGCTTTATTATAGTCATAGTATTTTTACCGTTTTCTTTTAAACAATATCTCTGTTTGTAGATCTGTTCATAATTTCCCAAATGTCTGTCGTAACTTAATTTTTTTTATATCAAATTTTGTTGAATACTCAAATTTAAAATAAAAGCTGAGAAGTCAAATGACATTGATTAAAAATATTGCTACAAAATTATTATTTGGAAATAGCCACAACAACCAAATAATATTTGAAGAATTATTTAATGATTAAAATTTTATTACAAAAATCTTTCGATGTTCTTACAAACAGGATTTAAAAATTTAATTTTGCACTGTGTCTAAATTTTTAAAACAGGCTACAATAGTAACGTTCTACAAATATTATAATGTTAGATGCAATGAGATATCAATTTACTTAAATTAATTATATAAATGCAGATTTATAGAATAAGTTATCAAAGATTTATTCTTTAAATTTCTTTGAAGGAAAGAAAAGAAATTTTATTTTTTAACATTAACTGTATTTTTTTTTTGTAGGATTTTATAAGCACTCAATAACATCAATGTAGAAACAGCTAATATTTGTTTAATGTTTCATTCATTTCTCACTAATAATTAACTCACTCACTGAGAATTTTAACTCTTCTGAAGATATTTTTAGAAAAATTCTTCCCCATTTCTTTCAAATTCCTGTATTCTTCTACAACAATTCACTCAAAATTTTCGCAGTAAACTCAAGCATTGTCATTGATTTTTTCTTTTCCATTCATTAGATATCACATAAAACATTTATTTTTAAAAATTTTTAAAGATAAATAAACTACTGCCAGTAGTGAATACAATTAAACAGTAAAATATATTTTTAAATTTTTATCCAAAAATAGCTTTATTTAAGATAGTTTACCATTACAAATTCTTTTAATTACAGTTTATAAAATAAATTTATTTAAAAATTTTAAAGAGACCACCTGATTACCGATTTTAAAAATATCAAATTTATTATCAGAATTTTAGAATTTATTATAGAATAAATCAAAATGTATTAAAAACTTAAATTACAATACAGTTTATTATAATGTTTAATAAGCAAACAAAATTTATTTGCCTGAAAATTATAAAAAATTTTAAAAATTCAGCACTTCATAGTTCATGAACTCTCAGAAGTATAACAAAAGAATTATCAAAAATATTCACCATGTAATATTTTCAGAAAAAGCAACATATTAAGTGGACTTTTTTAGTTCTACTTACAGAAATAGCACAACTCAAAAGCGAGTGGTTTTCAATTTCAGATCGCATAGTGCGGAATAATTGAATTTTTTTTTCTTCATTTTCATAATATTTTTCTTCTTGAAGCTGAAATGTTTCTGCTACTCCTCCAGTGAAATCAATCAAAGCATCACACAAATTCCCTCCATCAAGAGATTCATAAGAACCAGCCACTCTATTCAACAACAAATAAATGAATTTTAAAATAATTTGAATACTGCTTTTCTAAAATTAATTATTCTGCTAATTAAATGTTCTGTTTTTTCTAAAATAAAACATCTAAGAATAAACATTAAAGGTGAAAATTAATTTCATTAATATATGTTTGCAATAATTAAATTTCTTAAATACATGAAGTAGAATTGTTACTTAGTAATAAATAAGATGAAATATAGCAGGATTAAAGAATTAATTCAGCAAAAGTAAATAAGATGAAACACAGCAAGATAAAAGAACTAATTCAGCAAAGATGCTGTATGTTAATAAAAGCAATTTAAAATTTTTATCGAAAGTGGTAGAATGCTAAATATCACAGTAAGTTTTTTTACCATAATTGATATAACTATAAAACAAGTAAAATCAAAACCAAAATTTCCTACAGCAAGATTCTAGATTAATTTTCCTACATTAATAAATAGAAACAATTGTTTTAATGTAGACACATGATTGTGCAAGCAAAAAAAAGTAGAGATAGGGACTTGTATTTACAGTTGCAAATTTCATAAAAAGAATCACATACCAAAAACAGTAGGAAAAAACATATTTAAAATTATCATAAATTTACAAAGTGACTTCAGTGACTTTCAGAGAAATTTTATTTAAAAAAATTAATAATTATCTGTTAATGAATCTTAGTTATTATCATGTATAAGGTTTGACACGAGAAAACATGAGTGACAAATTAAGGTGTTTGAATTATAAAAATTTATATGAAGCATGTATTGCTAATACTTACAATATGCTATTATAAAGTTATATGCACTAATGCACACAATATTTACTTTAAAATTCTTTGCATCAATTAAGAATTAAATAAGCATAATATACATATTTGTAATCAATTCTTAATTTTTCGAATTTCAGAATACAATTTTAAATTGTTTTTTGACAGGTTTTTTTTAACATGTTTTGACTAATTGTTTGGATATATATATATATGTCTAAATTAAGAGAAGATTTAATGAGACACAGCACACAAAAAATTACAGATTACAATTTTATACCATAAAATAAAGATAAAGATCAACATTGGAAACTAGAAAAAAACACACAAAAAACAGGGCTTAGATTAAGAGCTATATAAAATAAAATATTAATTTGGCATTTGATTACAATATTGATAAGGTTATTGAATATAATTGAAATTTTTAAAATATGAAGGCTGTCAACTCTAGCAGTTGCCAATTAGAGAGCAGAGAGTAGTTATTGATTTTATCTTTTTAAGGTCATCATTTAAAACTTAATTAAGATTCAGTTTTTCATTTTTATTGTAAGATTCAGTTTTTGAATCTTGGCAATTTTTCAACAGATTATCATAGAAATTTTGGGAGATATTTACAATAAACATTTAAGAATGGAAATTTGAACTGCTTCCCTAAGACCATTATTTTTCATGAAAAAGTTAAAACTTAGAAATTGTTCAAATAATTTTGTTTTGAGGCATATCTAAAACTGTGTAAAATGTAGGAATAGGTAGTATATTCCAAAATTAAAAAATAAAAAACATGTGAAAAGTGGAATTCAACATCACTTTATCAGTTCATATGATATGATGAGATCAGTTCATAAGTTCATATCAGTTTCACTGATATCAATCATATTTCACTGAAATAAAATACTGTTGATAAAATGATTTATCAACATCACTTCAATTATCAGTTTTGAGCAATTAAAAAACATACAAGGAAATAATGGTTTTCAAAACTTTTGGCAAACATGCATTATATGTTATTTCCAAATAAGTTTACTATTAAAAATTAGTTATTGGGTATTAGGTGTAACTAGATGTTGTGGCTTTACTATTTGGGAAGTTAATTCAACTATCATTTGAAATTATATATTTAAGTTCCTTCAAATAAATAATTAATAAAAACATATTCACAGATGATAAATTGAAATTCAAAAATATATTTTAGTGGGTTAATTGGATCTATTATAATCTACAGTTTACTGTTTAAATGTGCCAAAATTCAGTATATAAATTAAACTTTTGTGACAAATTTTAATACACAATAAATTAATTTTTTATAAATGATATAAAAAACATTTTTATCATTATGGATATCATACATTTTTGATTAAATTACTATTTAATCTAGTGAACAATAATCAAATTTAAAAACATGATTCTACATAAAATTTGAATATTTGATTTTCTTTTGCTACATTCTATATTCTACTGTATGGAACATAAAACTTTTGATATAAAAATTAATGATTATTGAAGAAGAATCAACTAAAGAAAATTTATTATTTATAACATTTTCAAATAAAACTTTACAAACATTCTATATCATTAAAAAAATGCCTTTTTAATGATTAATTTAAAAATTGTATACCTCACTTTTTAACAATTTCTTCAAAATTAATTTTTATTGATACTTACTTAGCATATGCCTTCTCTAAAAGTGCTCCCCAAAATTCATTCTTGTCTCTTGATTTAATATAGATTAATTGTCCATCAATGGTTGGAAGTCTATCATCAATGACGATATCATACCATCCATCAAACAGCCAAAAACGAAAATGAAAGATTCCAACATAGTTTTCAGGGTGCTCGTCATTCCATTCTTGCTCTTCTGACTCTGGTATAACCTAAATAAAATTTAATTAATGCATCAAAGCAAAAGATGAGGGGTGTGGGAAATTGAATAACAGAGTTTAGTTCTATAGTTAAGTACTTCAGTAAATGCTAAATACACCAATGCTTACACAGTATATAATTATAAATTTTCTATATTAAATTAAAAATATATAAATTATCCGATTGGTGGTTAACAAAACATGATCTATAAGAAATTCCTAAATTAATTAAATTAAGACATTTATCTGCAATATCCTTTGTTCTGCTTGTCTGTAAAATAATACTTACAAAAATCGATGTCCTCCTCTTTCTAATGAAAAATCGCCCAGTAAAAATAAGAAAGAAAGTAAAGAAATGAGAATTTTACAAAATTTTTTAAAAAATCGATTAAAAAAGTATAAACCAAATATTAGTTATGATATATATGCTCACTAAGCAAAATAAAAGAAATATCAACTTGCTAGATAGTGAAAAATACTTATAATTCTGATGAAGCTCATTTCTACGGTAACAGTTCTCTCAATAAGATTTTTTAAAATACATTAAAATAGCCTTTTCCCATTCAAGATCAACCTGCAAGTGAAATATTATCCAAATTATGTTGCTTATGTACTGTTATTTAGTGATTTAAAAAATTTGGGGAGATGAGTAATATAATTCAAAGTTAAAATGTACTGTTAGGAAAATAACACTATAATGCTCATTGAGTTCATTCTTTTATACAAAAATAGACTGAGTTTATCTTGAGACATTTTTTCCCTCATTAAACTTTTTTCCACTTATAATATACCCTTTCAAATTTTACCTTAAAAAGTACAGATAAAAAATGTCTTTCACATGAAAGCAGCCATAAACATGGTTATAATTTGAAAACAAAAATCAATATTTTGCTTGAAAAAAAAAAGGAATTTGTTTTAATAACTGTGAAGTTCAACCAACTTTCTCTCCTACCCAACATTAGGACAATTGAGACACCGCAAGAGACTATCAAATTTTGAGCATCTGGAGACACAGGGGAAGGGACATCCAGTAGGAAGAGAGGTTAAAAAAAAGGAGATCCTTGAGGAGATCAGACTTTTAAAATTGTAAATATGTATAAAAAGTAATTGTACATAATCCCTTAATAAGAAATGAACCACCCCCATTGACAGCATCATCATGATGCAGTCGCAGTAGCATGAAGGAGATTTCAGGAGTTCATGTGGTCGTAAAAAGTTCCTGTGTCCTATGAACGCTGTGGAGGAGTTTCACATGGAAAAGTGCTGTGGTGCAGATTTCCTACAGTGACTTGCAATGTGAAATCTTTCTGTTGAGTGTCACTTAACTGATGAGTGTTGCAGTTTAGTTTTCTTCTTAACCACTAATTGAACTTTAAATGGAGGAGTGAGTAACACTGTACTGATTTATAATTTTTTTAAATAATATTTAAAAATTATTGTTTCTTAACTAATGTGAAAGAAATCTCTATCTTTGGCTTAGTATTACTTTATTTTGGTTTCATGAAAATTTTAAAAACTTCTTAATAACTTCTGTTGTGTAATAATATTTCTTTTACTCAAATTTGAAACAATTTTGATGTTGTATACAATAAATTATGCCTTTAAATAAAAAATTAAATCATTAATATTTATAATTTTGAATTTAAAATTAGAGTTCATTTAGGGAATTATTTTATGTTTGATGGAATTCTTGGTCTTGTGTTTGAATTGGTGTATATTCATGTGTTTATGAAAACTAATTAGCCAAATAATGTACTATTGTGTTTGTTGAAAATAAGTGAAGAATATTAATTTAAGAGTTAATAGTAATTTAATTGAGGAATATTATTTTAAATTATGTAACAAGCTTGAACAGTAAAATAGAAGAACTGGATTTTAGATATATTAATTAGTTTCTATATTTAATTAAGTATTAATTGTAATTTGTAAAAATTCAAACTTTGGAAAGGCAGAATTAATAATGAATAAAATAAAAGATGCCCTGCCAACTTATGAAAATACACACACATACCAGAAAGAAACAGAAATCTAGCTTCCAGTAACTGATTTAATTCAAGAAAACAATAATTTTATGATTGCAGTTCCTAGAACTTTATTTGTATAATACTAAATAAGTTAATATGATTCTATACAAGACAGTTTCAAGAAGTAAAAAACTTGCTATAATGATTTAAAAGTAAGAAACAGTATTCTATTTTTCTTGAGGTAGAATTTGGTCTTTCCCATATATAGAATAGCAAGAGACAGGAATAGTTAATTAAAATGTATTACTTGCCATAAATGTGAAGAAATGGGAAATATAAAAAAAAATTCCAAAAGAGAATATGGTAGCTCAATTTACTAAGACAAACAGGAATGATTTTGAAAAGAAAGTTATTTATGAATTGGAAAATTCCGATAGATGAAATAGATAGTAAGCTTTTTCAGTTCAAAAGTGGGACCCATAGTTTCAAAAAATCATCCATAGGGTACAGAGATTACAGAACTGCCAGCAGTTGGAGATATCAAAAGGATTATTATAATCAAAAGGATTTTTTTTTTTTTAACTTGCTGTTGGATTGCCTGTAGAAGCAAATCTTAATATAATTCCACTTAGCCTTTCGATGGACAAAAGGCCTAAAACCTTACATGAAGAATCAGATAGATTACATCAAGAAACTTCAATAACTCCCTAGATTAACCATTTATAGGGAGAAAAGAAATATTTGAGAAAAAATACAAGAATCAAGTCCTCGGAAGAAAAACTCTGAAAAGCTGGAATTCAATCCATATTAAAAGAATACAATAAGATGAAACCACAAGCAATTAGGAAGATAAATGACTAAGAGAATATGGAAATTGAGATATTACTGCTCCTGTGGAAACCAATATGATAAAGAAAGAAATAAGGTACGAAACACAAGAAAAGAATCTTTCTTATTATCTTAAATAAGAGCAGTTGGAGAATCGGAAATAGATTATCTCTCAGAACAAGAGAAACATATGAAAAATGCCATGAAATCCACTGAGAAAAACCATTTAAAAGATTAACAGTAAAGATATGGTCAATGAAATTGAAGAGGTCTAAGATGCAGAAAAATAGAATTGTGTGTAGACAGAATGTCTCGATTCCAGTTTTAGTGGATAAACCTTTTTCTATGTGGAAAGGATCAAAGGAACTTATTGAAAGGGAATATTCAAATGCAGTAAGATTACTCATTAAGGGCTCAATAGTGAAAGCAACTGGTATTTTTTTATGGGAAGTTTCAGAACAACTATGAACTTTACACGATATAGTAAAAAGAAGTTATATTTAATTATGAGTTGCAAATGAATACATTTAAAAATATAAGGTTTTCTTAGTTGAGAAATTGAACTTTTGTTGTAGGAATTTCGGATAATTCATTAATATTTGCCATTCTTTCTAAACAGTTATTTTTTTTATAAGCTTGTTGTAGTTCTAATGCAACTGGCAATGCAGAGACACTACCCCCACAACGCTCTACGATCCTATTAGACCGGGATCTACGGTTTAAAGTGGATCCCGAACCACTACAAACATCCATAGCACCACCGGGACTCGAACCTAAAATCTGTGGTGCCGAGCGCTAACCCCCTTACAAGCTTGTATTTTCCTGTGATTACAAAATATACAACTTTAAAAAAATGGTAGAAAAAAACTTTTTTTTTTCTTTGTGTCATAAGATTACTTTTGAGTAATGTAATTTGATAGTAAATAGAAATTGTTAAATTAAAATTATGAAATTGCCAAAGTTATTCAACAGGGCGGAAATAATTGTTTATATGTAGTTTCAGGCTATGAAATTTTAATGGATAAGACATAATAATGTTCTTGAGTATTTTCTAAGTATCAGTCATAAGACTGGTATAAGTATCAGTCTTATACAGATAAGATTACATATGCCATATATATATAAATTTTGATTTTATGTTTAATATATTAGTATTTCTTTTTTTTTTAATCATTTTTTTTTATTATTATTTTATTACCATGTGTCAGGCTGTAACATGCGAGCTAAGTTATCTTATTATTGAAACACAAACAAATTGACACATGTAGCTGATCAGTGTATTATTCTATGCGTGGCATAAAAAATAGTAACTGGATGAAAGGAGTGAAATTCAATGAACAATACCTCCCACCCCATGTTAGAACAGTACAAACACTTAAAGGAGTTATCCAATAAACATCTGCAGATGTGGAAGAGAGAACATCTGGTAAAAGAAGAAAGTTAGAAAAGAGAAGAAGAATGCACTGGGCTCAGAAAAGGTAGAGACCTTTGAGGAGATCAGATTTTTTAATTATAAATATGTGTGAATAGCAATTGTCTTTAATCTTTTAATAAAGAAACCAACCATCCCCATTGACAGTGCAACAATAACAATCTTTAACGACAAAAAATTTAAAAATTAAATTTAAAGTAAGACAAATTAAAGAAAAAACTTATATCATTACATCATAAAATAGCAGTAATGTAATTTTTATTGGTATGCTGCAACATTGACTGTAAAAATATTCTTTATTAAGAAAATAAAGCTACATTATCAATTCATAAAATATTATTTCTCATTACAAGAGCATTAATATTTATAAAGTTTTTCCATAACTTTTCAATACCTCTTTGATAATTTCAGAGTATTAAAAACCCATAAAAAAAACCTTGATCTGTTCTAAACTACAATTACTTCATTATAATTAATCAGTCAAGACATATAATAAATTTCCCTGGTTAAAATTCAATAACAAGGAATGAAAGTTTGACATCAACAAGACATGCTTAGACAAAATGCCAAAAGAAATAAAATCAGAATAAAGTTCACCAGAAAAGCTTCAGAGTAAATTTAAATTCCAAAGCAAAATTAAGATAAAGGATTTTTAATATCATTTGTAACTTGTGTATCAAATCTTGTATCATAATATCATCCTTTGTAAATTGTGTATCATATTTACATTTTCATAGATACACAAATTTTAAATTAAACTGTTGTATACAGGGTTCAAAAAAAAATCTAATGTTCATTAAATTCATACCAGAATTAATATGTTCTTCATTATCAACTGATCTAAGGCGATTCCAAATTTTTAAATACCTCACCTTATTCCACAATTCTTTTTCTTGTGCAAGTGATGAACAAGCAGCAACAAACCAACAATTTCCTAACATTCCCTGAATAACATCACAACTACATGCACCATCAACGAAGAGTTTGGGATTTTCATGTATTTCCTGTATTAATAAAAAAAAATACTTAAAAAATTTAAATAGACAATTGACAATTTTAAATGTAAAGAAAGTTATTAACAGATTTTTAACAAAAAAAATATATATATTATTTCCTTCTTTTTAAAGTATTCACTTGAAAGAGATGATTTAATGAAATAATATACCACTTAAAATACTTGAATTACCACAAATATCAAAAGTTGAAATCCTCCTACAATACAGTTGTAAAATGCTATAAGTCTTATTTCATTTATACCGAATTCTTCTGAAATATTATTTATTTTTATTATTATATGATTTTACTTAATTCATTCGTAAGGTTTGCTGAAAAATTTGCCATCTATTTTAAGACTAATTTCTGATAAGTTATTAAATTCCTGATCATTTATTTTAATTATCACATTTTGCCCACTTTTTGTGTATAAATATATAATGGCAGATTTCGAGACAGATGATGTTTTTATTTTTATGGGAAAGGATTGTCAAAGCCTTACATCCAATGCTCTACAGACATATTTGACCAGTGCCTACGGTTTAAAGAGGATTCCGAACCACTACAAACATCCATGGCACTACCAGGACTCGAACCCAAAGCACGTAACACCAAGCGCCAGAGCACTAGTCACTCGTCTAACAGGCCCATGAATGTACAATATTCCAGAAAAAAAATATACGTGAAATAATTTTTTCAAAAAATGTAATTTCTCATTTTAACAGATTATGGTATTTAGTAACTTTTTTTGTTGACAAGAGAATGATTTCATATTAAATGCGGTTTTTGTTTCTACATCATTCAAATGGCTATGCAAGGATACATTACTTTTGAAAACAACATTTAAGTGGAATAATACAGATAATTAGAAAAGAAAAAATGCTTCAAAATGAGATGTGCCTATTATCAGGTTAATTTGTCCCTAAAATTAAAGATTCACCTTTGGGCGCTTCCATTCTACTGTGCCAGGAAGTTGACTATTTCCACTATAAAAAAGAGAGGAATCAGAAGCAGGAAACTCTGGGTCTTCAAAGAGTTGCCCTGTTTCTTGAGCTTGACGCTTCAAATCTTCATAAATCTGTTCTTTAAATGGCTTACAAACAGAAAATAAGTTTGAAGCAAAATTACTGTAAAGAAAAAGTAAATTAATTAAACTTTTAATAAACAAAAATAAATATATATAAAAGCTAATCAATGTATTAAAATATATAACTATCTTACCTTTTATTTGATAAAGTTCTGGTCAACATTTGCAAGACATTGCCTTCAACAGGTGCAACTTCTGACATTGTTCTAAAAAATAAGATTAAATCAAAATTTAAAAAAATAATACAAATAAGAAATATAGTCTAAGATTTAAATTAAACAATGAATTAGTAGAAAGGATAGAATCAGGTTTCTAAGTGGGTGTTCCTAAAACATGAAAAAGTGCCCAGCGTAGACAAATTCTGAATCGGGTTTACCTTCTTACCTAGTATTTTGTAATGTTCTAGTAAGGAACTGTATCATGCGATTTTCAGCAGATATAACTTCAGACATTTTTCTGAAATTAAAACAATATAAATTAAAAACCAAATTCAACAAAAAAAAATGCATCTACATAAGGCCAGTGGAGAATTTTTTCTGAAGAGAAGGGAAAACTAACCTATCAACAAGATATTTTAAAAAATAGGTTTGGAGAATTCCCAGATTTCATTTTTTAGCATTCAGGATAAAATTCTTAAAATAGAAAAGGTGTCAGATGACAAACGAATAAATTAATAGTTTAAAAAAACTAAAAAATACGCTTTTAGAGTTAATCTATCTAAAAAGTAAAAAATAATTGTTAACATAAGAATAAAATGACTGACGAGAAAATGAATGTCACTGTTCTAAAAGCGTGGGGTGCTTGTATGACATTTTAAAATTAACTCTGCATTTCTGAGTGAAACTAGTGAAAAATTATAACCATTGATATTGAGCACCCCACGCTTTTAGAACAGTGACATTCATTTTCTCGTCAGTCATTTTATTCTTATGTTAACAATTATTTTTTACTTTTTAGATAGATTAACTCTAAAAGCGTATTTTTTAGTTTTTTTAAACTATTAATTTATTTTTTACTTTTTAGTCTGATTAACTCTAAAAGCGTGTTTTTTTTTTTAGTTTTTTTAAACTATAATTTATTTTTTATTTTTTAGTTTCAATACAAATCATAAAATAAGAAAAAGTAAAATTAAGGAATAAAAAATTTAAAAGTTTATGAGAAATACAAAAAGATAAATACAATGCAAATAAAAATTAATGAAAAAATACTAAAAAAGCTAAGTACAATACAATTAATATAAGCAAAAAAAAGAAGAATATAAAAAAGTTGGAATATACTACAAAGTAGAGTAATTGCTGCTAGAAAGGATGACTAAAGTCTAGGTCTGGTGCAAATTATGCAGAGACGGTACCTTGGCCGATTATCCGCTAAGTTTATATACTTTTTGCCCACCGAAATTTTCGGCCAATAGGAAGAGCGCAATTCGACATGATCGCACTCCTATGCCTTTGAGATCCGCCTCTTTTTAGCCACGGAAATTTTCGGCCAATAGGAAGAGCGCAATTCGATCGCGGATATTACTGAATTTCTACCCGGGGTGAAAGAAAGCTGGGCAACGGGCGTACCGGTTATGATGTTCCTTGGTGGTTTTAAGAATCACAAAACCTCCACATCTTAAATTAATTGAAACATTAGCATAAATTGTAGTTTCTTAAATTAATGAATAGAAGTAATTAAAAATAAATAAATGAATTTAAAATTTAGGAAAAACATCTGCTTGAGAACAATTAAAGCATGAGATCAAAAAAGCTAAAGCTATCGGTACAATTAAGAGTTCGTTGACGATGCCCAAAAATAAAAAGGTTAAAGTTTAAAAAAATGAGAATTTTAAGATAAAAGTAAAATAAAACAAAAGGAATTAAGATTAAACAAAATAATTATACAAAATAAGTAGGGTTTGATCAGTTGACTGACTCGCCAGTAGATGGCGCCATCAGTCCCAACATCGAGCCCAAAAAGTGAGTTACATACAAACATACAGGTGAAGCTAATAAAAGCGTATTAAAAAATTATGTTTAACAAAGAGTTCTATAACAAAGTATAGAAAAAAAAAAAAGCTTCTAAAGAATAATAAATAAAACACAATAGAATGCATAAAGCAAAGACAGAAAGAACAATATGTGTATTTTAAATATATAGAAGAATGAATTCCAAGATAAGTTAAATGCTTTTTAATGTTTATTCATAAATACTCTTTGAAACTTAGTTAAAAATTGAAACGCATACACATTTTCCAATTAAAGAAAAACTGAATGCATGACCATCATCATCTAAACTTCCAAAAGCTACAGTAATCAAGTAATGTAAAAAAGCATAAATTTCATTTAAAAATGCCAAGATTTCAAACATATTTAACATGTTAATAGTTGCAATAGAAATACTATACACTTAAATTCTCAGCTTAATTCAGAAAGATAAGTAATTTCACTCAAGAAAAGCTTGAACTTCAAAGAAAAGAGTTGAATACACAAAAAGCCATGTAGATATATTAGTCTATTAGAGAAGACCTTCTACTATCTTCTCAATAACAATGAATCAACAATTAAAGCTGATTTTAAAATCAACATGGTTTAAACTCTAACTGTAGTTTGAGAAAATTTAAATCTGGATCTAAAATCTCTAAAAAATAACAAAACTTTTTTATTTACTTGTATTTTTTTATGCTTAGCTCTTTAAAAAATTGTCTCACTTATTTAACTACTATTGGATAAATCAAGATAAGGCAGTGGCTATGCCAAAATCTCAAAGCCAAGTCAAGATAAAAATATTTTAACAGAGTTCTTAAAATGAATACTGAAATTAAAACTAAATATAATTCTGGAATACAAATATAAATTATATAATTAAAAATTTTTAAAATTTTTTTTTATTTTTATTAAATGTTAGATCCTAAAGTTATAAAAAATTGTAAAATGCAATGTGTTTAAAAATGCAAAGAATAAATGTTCTTACAATAAAAATGTCATGCAAATTAGTATAACATAGTTCATGATGTTGGTAAAGAAAAATAAATAAATAAAATCACAGGTATACAATATTTATTAATAAAAAGATGGGAAATAAGATAAACAGGCATTGAAATGAGCATCAAACATTAAAGAATAAGCGCAGCAACAAAAACAGGAGAGATAAAATGTTTAATGAAAAAAATTTTAAAATGAATTACAATTATCTATAAAAAGACTAAATAAAAAGGAAACTTCATATGGATGATAAACTTCAAATAAACACTAAATTAAAACTAACTTTAATAAAGTTTTATAAAAAACATTTTAGCAAATTTTATTTGTTATATAATTTTAAGTGTTTACAACTTTACTACAGTTTTTATAAGCAATGTTAATTCAATAAAAAATGAGGGAAAAACAGTATTTATAAAAAATAGCACTTTGAAAATTGAACTTGTATGAACCACTGAAAGATAAATAATTTTTTGTATTCTGAATTTTTAATCCTTATATTATTTAATTCAAAATAACATTGGATTAACAAACTTGCAACAGCATCTAACAGATTACATTTGTTGAATAGACATCTTTCTCTGTATAATTTTTTTCTTGCTTACATAAAAAATATGACACCATAATATATTACCGAAAGTCATTATGTTTGAGAAATCCAGATTCAAACAAATGTCCTTTATAAAACTCATCTTTCTTCTTATTATTACAACTGATCTAGAGAGTTCTTTTCTAAAAACATATTTATTATATCAATAATTTTGTATGGTCTTCAAAATATTTCTATGAACAAATTTATTTTAAAAAAGAAATTTAACTAAAAAGAATTTCTTTGATTAATTTTGCACCATCTTCTTTGTACATATAATAAATTATATATTTTAAATTAATCCAGAACATTAGTTATCTATTTTTATTAAATTTTATGCAATTTTTTTAATGCATCTTGAAGTCTAGACAATTTAAAATATATTTTACAGAACATACCTTGTTTTTGAATTGATAACAAGCTTTATTTTGCCTAAATTAATAAATTCTTCTACCTTCAACACATTAAAATTCACACAAAAAAAAAAAAAAAAATCAGTTCTGAAGTTTATAAACTTGAGAGCAATATTAATAAGTAAATATTAAATAATAATGTTACATGGTTTTCAGATTGCCTACTGGAATTAAAAAATATTAACATACTTAGAAAAATCATTATTTTATTATTAAATACTATTATCAATGTAATAACATTGAGACTATGAAATGCATCAATTACTGCTCCAGATTTAAAGAGAATGATGAAAAAAATTTCAGTTTACTGTTGTATTTTTTATAGTACCACAATGAGAAAATTTTTAATAGCTTACTCAGTATATGACATAATAAAAAAATCAGTTATTTTGACTAAAATTTTATGCTCTATTTTAGATCAGGCATTTCAGCATGCAACTTCTAAATAATTTCTGTGAAGCTTACAAATGGAAAAACGAATTAAGAAAAAAATAGAATAATGTAGTTTTATGATTTATCACAGCAAAACTATAAGAATATGAAACTACTAATTATATATATAAAGAGGTCGTGTAATTTGTTTATGTAAATACATCGTGATTTATCATTTTATAACACTTAGAATTTCGTTTACTCTATTTTCTAAAAACGAAAGCATAAGCCGTTACAAATTAATTATTATATGATTAGCTTACTTGCTAATAGCTGAAATAAAAAATAATTTAAAATTAAGATCAATAACAACTTAAGCGCAATATGACAGTTGATGCGTAGTGTTACCGAAAGGACTATTTTTTACCATAATGCTTAGCGCGAGAGATGAGGTTGACTGGTTGGTGGCATAATGGCATAAGGACCAATGTTGACCAAGCTGAGGCAAACAATTACTAATATTTCTAAAAGCATAAAATCTTTAAAATTACGATTAAATAAAACCAATTAAAATTGTATATCCACAACAAATTTGTTTAAAATATCGTGACAAGAGTTGTATTAAAAATTCGGCAATTTACATGTTATAAATTTAAAAATATTAATTCAAATAAAACATAACAGTCTGACACCATCTCTATCTTATTATATTCCATATCTCCGTTATCAAAGGAGCCTTTCACTCACATAGATGTACAGTCTGATGATTCTGATTCAGACGTTGATGAAAGAGACTTTGTGAATTTTCTACTAAGTACTAAATTTTTAAGATTTTCTTTTTCAGTTAAGTTTTTTTTAAATTTAGTTTGCATCGGGTTGGGTGAGATTATGTCTATGAGCAGATATAAGTTTAACTAACATACCAGTTTTAGTAAAGTTGTACCGTATGGAAAGTAATGCTTTTAGTTTTATAGTGTAAGACAAATAATTTCTTTTATTATTGTTAGTCAAAACGGATACATAATAGGTCAAGCTCCTTTTAATGTATCAATTGATCTATTTTTAGTTATTTCTAAATATGAAGTTAAAAACTGTTAAATGACGATTATGTTCGGAAGAAATATATGTATTTTTCCCAATAGTTTCAATTTCTTTAATTTTCTTTCCTTGCGAGCAGAATTTTGAATGTGTAAGAAGAGGTTGTTGATAATTAACACAATTATGTTCTGCATGACAACATACATAATAATGGCCAGTAATGTACAATTTGAACATATTTATTTACTAATATCATGGAATATTCATTCATTTCTCATCTTTTATTCATAATTCTAGACACATGTGTAAACTATTTGTTAATATAAAAGGTGATAGATGGCGCCACCAACAAGAGCTATAACTAGGTGTGTCCCTGCTACGGGGACTCCTAAGTGAGACCAAGGAGGAAGGTAAGCATCGAAATTAGCGACGGCTCAAACACGTATTTGTAGTATTAATAAATATATATAATCAACTGAGAGTCATTTTATTTAATGTAAAGGAGAGAAAAAGAAGCCAACACAGGATAAACAATTTTAATTGTTTTATTCCATTAGCATACGAAAATGGTGCTCGTTCCTTTCTTATTGTATTTGAGGTGAAAAATGACGCGATACGAAAAAAGCTCATCCCAGAGTTCTAAAGGAAAACATATCATCTAAAACAATCGCCTTGAAATATATTGATTATATGCGTATCATCCGACAAGACAAATTAATACTTTCTACTTCTCACTATGATACCGCAAGAGGATTAGCAAACATAAAGGCAACGACACCTATTGATATAAAATGGAGTAAGAATTGAACTACTTCTACTTTCACTGTTAAAAAGGGATTTTTCCCGCTAGAATAAAAATAGAACGTTGTAAGCGTTCGAAGTAGAAAAAACATGCTGTAATTGTGAAAATTGATTATCGTCTTTTATTTTGCCGTCTGGATTTTAATAACACTACGCAACCTTTACAATACCGCCACACTGTCAAAGCATCTCTTTACCCAGAAAAGATCTCCACCCTATTTCTGCTTCATAACATTCCTACAGACATATCACTTGTAGAACTCGTATCAAAATTGGAAGACGAAAATAATATCTCTGCAGTAGAACTCAACCGATTTGCAGAAAAACGAGCAGCAGCGACATTTACCATACTGGTTTTAATTTCTATATTGGGTACAATCTTGCCAGAATACATTAGATTATGACATACACAACAAAAAATATCTCTTTTTTTATAAACCCCGTCAATACCGTAATTGTCACTCTTCTACTCACCCAGCATCTAATTGTAAAAACTCTATTGCTTGTGAATTCTGCAGTGCCAAACATCCTATTGACTCGTGTTCAAAACAAATACCTAAATGTATCAATTGTAGGGAAGCACATAAGGCCAATGTTGTAAATTGTCCTAAACCTAAAACTGAGGGAAAAAATTTGCAATTCAAGACTCTCAACAGACTTTCTTTTATAGAAGCTCGGAGGTTGTATCGAAGGAAGACTCATATTCATTTAAAGTAAAAGCTGCCACTACTTCTAATTACATTACAAAGAAGGAAATGACAAAATTATTTCAACAGCAAGCTATGAACACGCTATGGACACACACTAACACAAAAATTTGTTAAAAAAATATGTCAGACACAGGCTTCTGGTTTTCAGGAATCTCTTAAAATGCTCCCTGAAAATATAACAAGTATTCAAGTCTCTTTAAATCAAGCGGTAAAGAAACTTTCTTTTACTCCAGTTATAAATTCAATTCCATCCGGCAAAGATAAGAAAAAAATAATAACCAAAAATCAAAGTTTTGAAGTCTTGCAAGACTTCGATTGTACGGACAAAAAATCGATAGATCAAAGTAATTCTTCTTATTATTACTTTTCGTTTAACATAATTATCAATATTGAAAATTAAATTTCACTCGTAGGCTCTTTTTTCTTGTTGTTGTTGTTGTTTCATTAATATTTGATCAGTCTTCTACTTCTAGTTCCAAAATTCTGATAAACTGGATTCTTCAGAATAATTTAAATATTATTAATACCAACACTCCCACTCATATTACTCCAACTTCTGCATCGCTTATTGATCTCTCCATGACCAGTGTAGACATTTATCCTAATTTATCTTACTTGATTCACTCCGATCCTTTTGACAGCGATCACCTTCCGATACAGTTATCCCTTCAACTTTTCTCTCCACAAAAAATTTGCAGATCGATCATTTTATGGTCTAAAGCTAATCTTTTTCTCTCTCTCTTCTCATTTCAGTTCATCTTTATCTCGATCGCACTTTTTCATCATATTCTGATTTACATTCTTTCTTGACACATATTCTCCTTAATAATAAGAAACTTTATGAAATATCTCCCCATCAAAATCTCCCTTGTGAAATAACAAATGAAATAATCTTTAAAGACAGAAACGCAAACTATTAAACCAAGCATGATCTCAACTCTCTTTGGATTTCTTACAAGAAAATGTCTGCCAAACTTCGTCAATACATTTCTGATCTTAAGAAACAATATTGGGATTCGGTTTGCTCCTCTACCAGCTATAATTACAAAATATGTAAAATTATTAAAGTCATTCATAATAGAAACAACGATCTAGTCAGCAATAAGATCTTTCATACAAATAATTTAGTTACTACAGTCCAACTCAACAAGGTAATATGTTAACTACTCAGTTTAATAAATCCATCAGTTTATTCCATTCGATCTTTCTAATGATTTCAACCAACATTACAATAGACCTATTACTTTTAACGAGCTAAAAGAAGCTTTGTGCGCTGCTCCCAATACTTCACTTGGCAGTGATAATATTCCTGAAAAATTGATTAAAATTCTTCCTGGCCCTTATCTTCTACAGCTACTTCATATCTTCAATAATATTTGGTTAACTGGTGTTATTCCTTAGGAATGGTTAACAGCGAAAATCTTAAATCCTTAAACCCAGTAACGATAGCACTTACCCTACCTCATATCGCCCGATAGCTTTGACTTCAATACTTTGTAAAATCTTTGAACGTACCGTACTCAAAAGGATAATTCATTTTAGAGTTCATGACAAACTCTATCCTAATCATTCTGGATTTATTCCTTTCAAAGAATTGCATGTATTCATTATCATTTCTACATCACAAAATAGTTGAGGCAAAAAATGCCAAAAATTGTTTTGTTTTTCTTAAATTATACATTTTATCTGCTTATGACTCAATTTGGAGAGATGGTCTTATTTATAAAATCTTACAGGGGCACAGGCATAAAGGGCACTGCTGCAAGATAGATTAATAATTTCATTAATAACAGGAATTTTTATGTTAAATGAAGAAACACTGAATCTTTGAAATTGTTTTCCATTCGTGGCGTACAGCAGGGGAGCGTTCTTAGTGCTTTTCTCTTTACTATCTATGTGAGAGAGATTTTTGAGATCATCCCTGATCATACAGAATGCTTATAGTATCCAGATGATATTTTTCTTTTTAGCAGGGACAAAACTGTTGGAAAAGTACTTGATAATATTCAAATAACCCTTCATAAAATCACTCAGTGGTGCGAAACTTGAAAATTCACTCTCAAACCTGAAAAGTGCCCTTTTCTAATAAAAAAAACAGCAACCAGCTCAACATCTGAAAATTTACAATATCCACATCCCTTGGAAACAACATACACGTATTTTAGGCATCGTCTTCTCTCAAAATCTCTCTTTTAAACAACATTTACTGTATCTTAAAAGGAAACTTATCAAAAAATTGAATGCTCTTAAAGCAATAGCTGCTAATTCCTGGGGTTGTCGATCCTATCACTTAATTCTAATAACAAATACCACAATTCTTAGTTTACTGGAATATGGAGCTCCTATTTTTATCTCATCTAGCCATAATGATTTCCAAATACTTAACCCCTTATATCATCTGGCTTTACGTTTTGCAACAGGTTTTCCAAGGTGGACATCGATAACAGTTTTAAACTTTCGGTAACTTTTGGTAAACTTTCTTTATTTCAGAGGCTGTATATGCTAGCAGAGTGCTTTTTTTTATCATATTTCTTTTGATTCCTCTTCTCCACTCACCATTTATCTTCGCTCGAGAAATAAACCCCAAGGCTGAAGTTTCCCATTTCACCTCAATTTTTTTTTTTTTTTTTTTTTTTTTAATCTTTTGGACAATTTAAACATTTAATTTTCCAATTTAATTCCCAATTTTCCTTCTGTTAGTTTGAACTCTAAAGTTATATTTTATCTCAATGATTTACCTTTTCAAACAAAACAGCTACCTCATCAAATCGTCAAACACCTTTTTGAATAATTTAAAAGGGAACATTGGAAAGAACATCATTTTAGCCTCTGACGCATCTAAGACAAATTAAACATTCAATAGCAGCCATCAATTCCTTTTCACAAGAGTCTTTATCGGAACAGATTTCAAATTCCAACAGTAATTTTATTGTAGAAGCTCTTGCCCTCCTTTTAACCCTTTCAACTTATGTTTTTTCTTCTCATAAATATATTATCCTTACAGATAGTCTTTCAGACCTCGCAGACTGTCTCAGTTCTACAGGCATTACAGAAATGCAATATCCATTCCAATCGCATCATCCAGTTTTTTGACAATAAACTGAAAGATCTTTGCGGACATATTGGTATTACATAAAAGGAACTAGCCGATTCAATGGCAAAATCTTCAGCAGATACAATTTTTTTCTGGTGTGTATTTTTTTTTTTTTTTTTTTTTTTTTTTTTTTTTTTTTTTTTTTTTTTGCCATAACTCCACGAGAAATCATCTGAGAGATATGACATTCAGAAATGAGGGAGAGTATTATATACGTAAAGGATAACGAAAGCATCGGTGCTGAAACAGGGATACAATGCATACGGTATGGAATCAAACAAAAACAAGCTTTATTGAACGCATAGTATCGTGATTTATGATTGACTATCCAAGAGGAAGAACAACAAGCAGATGTTCGTTAATATGGGATATGCCCTTCCCTCACTGCAATGGTTGCTTCGCACCGTCTCCGCATACTCAGAATCAGCTGGTGCAACATTTCTTGTGGTAGGAGTTCCCATTCCTCAATAAGCATCTGTTTCAGTTGTTGGGTGTTCTCCGGAGGATGTAAGCGTACTGCAATGCGTCTCCCCAAAGCATCCCACACATGTTCGATGGGATTTAAATCTGGAGAGTAAGCTGACCAATCTATTCGAGTGATATCTTCACTTTCCAGTAGCTCCTCAACAGCAAAAGTCCGATGTGGCCGTGGATTGTCATCCATAAAAATGAAGTCTGGGCCAATGGTACCTCGGAACAGACGCACATGGGGAAGGAGTACCTCCTCACAATAGCGATATCCGGTTACAGACCCTCTGTCGAAAACGTGGAGCTCAGTTCGCTCGTTCAGCAAAATGCCTCCCCAGACAAGAACTCCAGAACCACCATAACGGTGTCTTTCCTTGAGGTTACTGGGATAAAACCGGGTACCGACCTCTCTCCAAATCAAAACGCGTCGAGAATCGCTTCTGGTACAGAACCGACTCTCATCCGTAAAGAGGACACGACACCATTGATCAGTTGTCCAGTTTTTGTGCTCTCTGCACCACTGTAAACGGTGGCCAACTTTCAACGGGAGGCAACGTTCAGGACGGCGGGCGAATAGGCCCACTTTGGGAAGGCGTCTGGCTACAGAGTTGCTGTACAGAGTTGCTGATCAATGGCGCTTGCTGACTGCTGTCGGCCTCTTTTCGCCTGCAGTACGATATATCGGTCATCCCCTGCAGTTGTCTTCCTCGGGCGGCCCCCACCAACATTTCTAACAGCTGTACCTGTGGTTTGAAACGCTTTCCAAGCGCGCGAAACGACACTTTTGTTGATTCCGAAGTCTGCAGCTACACTGGTGACAGTACGCCCCTCCTCCAGCTTTCCGATCTTTCTTCCACGTGTGAAGTCGTCCAGGTGATTTCTTCTAGCCATATTTCACGAACTCACTCACTGGCACTTGCAGCGAATATGTTGAATTGCTTCTCCGTCCTTCCTTTTATTCTACTGTTGAGCTGCGCGCGCCGACATCACGCATTTTGCATACGCTGATCTCCAGACCTCCTTTTCTGCAATTTCATGGCTATCTGCTAAATTTTTACATTGTTGCTTAAGTTTTGCACACCAATGTATTTCATTGGATTCACCAGAAGATTTCATATTTTAAAAAAAAAAAAAAAAAAGCACGGCTAAAACCGACAGAGCAATGGATGGGTGGCAAATATTCTCAAGAATTCAGTCATTTGAATAATATTAAACTTTCTCACAGACTTATACCTAATCACCGAAAAGAAGACATTCTTATTTCCAGATTTCGCACAAAGACATATATTTGGCCTAATTTCATCTCCATTATGACCGATCTGCAAAACTCCGGAAGCAGTTGAACAGATTTTGTTTCAATGTGTGAAATATGTAGCAGCACGAAATAAAGTGCAAAGCTCTTTTGGATATAGAGTTCTGACTTACTCTTGGATATTTGATATGTCAAAGGACATATCAAATATCCAAGAGTATTATTATAAGACAACAACGATACTTCAGTTTCTACGAAAAATCTCGTAACCCAGTAAGATATGGGGTACTCCACATATTCTTTCTGGGGTTATTATTTCTGTTTCACTATTTAGTTCAAGTACTAGTTGTACTTCATATATTCTAATCATCGTTTAACTGTTAAAATGTTATGATCTATTTCTGTAGTTTTATCTATTTCTTTCGTTCTCAAATTTACTCCTTTTTATATTCTTTTGGTTGCTAGAAAGTACAATCAACGTTTCTTGTATTTTAAAGGGAATTTTTAAGCCGTCATAGACAATAATTTCTAGAATTTCGAGTTTTAGAGCAGTTCCTTTATAAGGATTTCATTTTCACTTTTGCCAAATTGTTTTGTCTGTTGTATTTTAAAAACACATTTGGATAAATTGACATAAAGCAGCGTCAGCGAGCTTACATTTCAAAGCACCAAGTCAAATCAAATCAATGCTCGCTTTATTGCTTCGATAATTTAATACTGTAAAATTTCATTTATTTATATGTTATATGTAAATATTAATTTCTTTTAATTAAATGCTGTAATGTGGATGGGATATGTTTGGGTATTGAATAACTCTTCAGTTTTACTGAAAATTTATGACAAAATTAATTTTTTACAGTTTCCTGTTAGTTAGTTATTAAATAAATATTTTTTGCATATTTTTCAATTTTTTGGAAGATGTCCAAAAATTTGAATTTATACAAGTCGAAAAGTGTGTCAGATATATTTATATATCTACCAAATGGAATGAATTAATTATTAATTAACGATCTGTTTTCAAACGGAATTCTTGGTTAATTTCGAAATCAAAAATCGTGAAAAATTCTAATATATATTATACAATAAAACTCAATTTCAAAACAAATTACTTTATCGGCTTTCAAATATATTGTTTTATAGAAAGATATCATCGTATTATGTTCTCTGCAAAATATTCCTTACGAAATATTGCCAGTTATGTTGAACGTTGTTATGTTCATATTGTTGTGACTGAAAAACGTAACTTCTTCTTTGGTTATAAAACACGTTTATTAAATGCAACACAAGAAAGAAATGATGAGGCTATATACACATGAATCAATCCTTATACATGATTAACTTATATAATACGTACATCTTATTGATGAAAAACAATATCTTAACAGATTCTACATTCTGTGTTATTACTACGTATTAGAAATAGGAACCAAAACCTTTTTTATTGTAGTTGCCAGGTTGCAAAAGTGAAATACGTGATACAGGAAATAAGAAACTTATTAGGAGTGGCAACACATATAATGTATATCCCGAATTACCGAATCACCCCATTTCTCGGTATATTAAGACTATTTGTATGAAAATGGTAATAATTTTCATGCTTTCGCACTAACGAAGATAATTTTAAAATATATTTGAAAAGCGGAGAATTTATACATGAAAAAAAAATTATAATTTAAAGAGCAAAATCAGTACATTTTTCCCTAATAAAAGTTAAATTGTGGTGTAAAATTTAAAAGAATTACTTAAATAAGCAGGAATTACACTGTAAAATAAATGAACATATTATTTGCCCTTTTAAAGTTTTATTTCAAATTTTATGCTTCTAAAAGTACACTAAATTAACTGAACATATTAATTTGGTCTTAAAACTACGCCTTGCGAAACCTATTGAAATTACTTTTCGATTTTACTGCAATTTCCTAGAAAGTGATGTTGGATTGTTTCTTGTAAGCAGTTATTGAAATAAATATTATTTTACATATGTTTCAGTTTTTTGGAAGAAGATGTTAAAAAATTTATTTTCTACAAGACGCCATGTTTAAAGATATATTTAAATATCTGGCAAATGTGGTGACTAACTCTGAATTAATGATCTGGTTAAAAACGAAATTGATGTTAAATATGTAAATCAGAAATCGTGAAAAATTCTAATTATTCACAAAAACGCAATTTCTTTATAAATTATTTTTTGGGATATATTGCTCATAGAAAGATATCACTGTATTACATTCTCTGCAACGTATTCGCATACAAAATACTGCCAGTTATGTTGAACGTTTCAAATAATGGATATCAGGACTTACCGAAACTGCAACATTTAACACCCCGTTTCTTGGTAAATTATGAATGTATTTGTATGAAAATTGATAATATTATTCATGATTTCACATTAATACAAATAATTTAAAAATTGGAGAATTCATACCAGAAAAAAAAAATTATAGTTTAAAGAACAAGTTCCGTAGATTTTCCCCGAATAAAAGAAAAATTACTGTGTAAAATTTAAAAACTTGCACTCATATAAACATGAATTACTCGCTAAAACAATTAAACATATTGATTTGAAGTATTAATTTTTTCTTATTTTATACGTCAAAAACATTTTTATACGTAAACTAAATTACCTGAAAACCTAATTTGATCCTAAAACGGCACTTTACAAAACCTGTTGAAATTACTCTTCGTTTTAACTGCAGATTTATGAGAAATGTGTATTTGATAGTTCCTTGAAAATAATTTTTGAAATAATTATTATTTTGCATATTTGCCGTTTTTGAAGATGTCCAGAAGTTTGAGTTTCTCAAACAAGATGAAATGTGGACCAATTATATTTTACTATATGTTGTGTGGGATGAACTAAATTTTAATTAAAGAGTTGTTTTGAAACTGTATTATTGATTAATATTTAAAGCAGAAATCGTGAAAAATTCTAATTATCTAATAAAACGCAATTTCATTAGAAATTATTTTTTCAACCAATGTTTGAAAAAAACCTAATAATCTTTTTTTTTTTAATGAACAAAAGTTTTGAAAAATTTATAATATGATATTCCTATTAAGATTAAAACAGATGCAGATTATTAGAACTTATTTAGTTTAATCTACCTCATTTCCTTTCCTCCCAAACAATTGAGTATAAAAAGCATTAGCTGTATAAACTTTAAATCATAAAAAACTGTTACTATAAAAAAAACTAACTTGATGTTTTAAAACTGTTAAATTTTCTTGTAGTACATAATAGTTTAATTTTTATTTAAATCTAGTTCCGTATGAGAATTATGATGTTTATGAAGTAGAAATTTATCAACCCATGTTTTGGGGCAATTCTTTCACTTTCAAGTAAACTTAAATGCATTGCGTTACAGAATCTATAATTTATTTTGAATAAGTATCTTATAATTTTATTTACAAAATTTCATTTAACAATTGTTCTCAGATTTTTTTTTTTTTTTTTTTTTTTTTTTTTTTTTCATTGAGGACAAACTCTAAGTTTACTAAAAAAAGTAGTGAAACTTGTAATTTGTGTGTGTGAAGCCTTAAAACATGATTACTTTTAAATAAATTGTGTTTAATTGGAAGGTTTTTAAAATCCTTAAATCTATCTATCTCTCTTTATGTTTATATATTTTAGGTCAGAAGGAAAACATAAATTTAAAACATTTGTGTCATTTTAGTGTATATGCAATGTTTTAGAGTTTTGAATGGTGTTATCTTGATTAAAACAAAGGAATTAAACATACAGTGTTTATTTTCATCGTTTTTTTGTTTTGTAGTTTTATTTATTATTATGTTTCCTGAATTGCTGTTGACATAGGACATATATTTCTGTTAAATTCAAATGATATAATATTACTGAAAAATTTATAATTTGTATTAAAAATTAGAATTTTTGTTTCATTCAAATTCTAAAGATTGAATTGGGGTTGAGAAAACCACAAAATGGGTTTCTAGTATATATAGTGGATTTAATTCCAAAGGTGTAAAAATTCCATAATTTCCTGATTATAATATACTGTGGTGGGCACAGTCAAGAGAAGTGCTTATGGCACTTATTCTATGAAAATAATACAAGTAAAAAGTATAATACATAAAATTTGATTGAAAAATGTAAGAATCAATGTAAATGACATTAAAATTTGAAAAGCTTAAAAAAATATATAACATACTATAACTGTACAAAACAGAATAATTAAAAACAATATCTGACAATTTGTAATCTTTTTTTATATGCTTAAGAGATTAAAATTTTGAGAAGTATAATAAATATCAGTAAGCAATTAATTTGGACTTGGGTAAATATTTTTAATTATTTGGCTTTTTTCACCCATTGCATACTTCTGTATATGGGGCTTGTCATTTCTTGTTATAGTAAAAGTGCTACTACTTTTATAATTCACAGCTTCCATTGGTCTTTACTTTATTTTAAAATAAAATGTTTACCTCTATCTCACTCTGAAGTTTCATTTATTACTTCAGAAAATTTCTTTTTTTTTTTTTTTGGTGGCAATTTTTTAAAATTAATTTTTATGTGAAAATTTAAAGGGATATATATATATTATGCAGTATTTGTAATCTGCAATAAGAAATTCTAAGGTTTTTGTTTTTGTTTTTTTAACAAACAATCCAGAGATTTTAAGTTTATAAACTGTAGATTGTATGGTAAAAAAATTGTATGTTTGTTGCATAAAAGAAGAAAATGGAGTAATAGTAAGTTAGTACCATTCTGACTTTTTATAACTTGGATCTGTATTTTTTTAAAAATTTTCTATCTGATTTCTTTATGAAAACTTGTGGAAGCACACATTTAAATCAAATATATAAATGAATAAGTATAGAAATTTCTTGATGAAACACAGTATTTTAAACACAACAGGGATATATCAACAATAACTCAATTTCTACATTGATTTATTATTTAATGTAAACAGTCATATTGCAAAAGATGTAATCGTATCAATCACTAGTCCAGTGAACATATGATTGATTTTTTGATTGATAAAAAAAGTATTTTTTTCACCCTGAGGAATTATTTGTTGGAAAACATATTTATAACAACTTGCTGCTACTGTTATCAATATTTTCTTACTTTAATTTTCCCTTGTTGTATGAAATAATATTTTCCTTTTGAAAAAAAGAAAAAGTTTGGATTTGAAAAACTATTAATTGTTTTAATTGATTTATAAATTTAATCTTAAAAAATTAGTTTTTACTGTCTAAGTTGGTAACCTAAGAAGTGTTTTTTAATTTTGATTTATTTTAACATCTTTTAAAGGCATTAAATTAAAAAATTAATTACTTAAAAGAGAAATTCATTCCTATAAAACTAATATAAAACTATAAATTCATTCCTATAAAACTATAAATGTCATTATTGTTTGCAATTTACTTAAATTAAATTAATTTGAGTATTAAATATAATGCTTTATTCAAGTCTAAGTGAAATACTAATTAATATATTTCTGATTTTAGGAAGCTTAAATTCATTGGAGCAGTGTTTCTTAAGGTATGTTGTGCAGAACACTGGCATTCCATAAAATCCAATAAGGGTATTGTGAGAAAATATGAAAGTCTGGTAAATTATTAGCCTTGTATGATTTTTAAATGCTGAGTTTTGTGTTTTAAATTAAATACATATAAGAATTCATCTTTATTATATTTTGTCTGTCATTAAAGGAACTTATTCCATTCAGAGGATATGTCATTATCATACTTTCCTTTTTAAGATCTTTAACTATCTAAGGCATTAAAAAATTTATGGATTATTTATAGTTTATTTTCAAGATTTTTGTTTTATATAACTAAAATTTTGGAATAAATGTTGATTTTAACTCTTATACATTTTAACATTATTTGTTATTAAAACTAAAAAATCCAAACTATTTCTATTTCAAAACCCGATGTTCCAATAAAAATTTAGAATTTGTAAATTGCTTCATGATAGAATAAATTTAGGAAACACTGTGTTATAGTATAACTAATTACAAAATAAACTTAATTTTACCTTTAAAGTGCATATAAGGTATATTTTATATTCTATATCAGATAAAATTACAATTTACTCTTTGTTTTGTTTTATATTTACTTGGTTTTACAGCTGAAAATAATATTTTTTTTTCATATTTAAATGAGTGTAAATATTTATTGATTAATATTTATATTAATTATATAATTGATATTATAGTTTGTTATTGTTTTACTATTTATTGTAATTGGATTGTTAGTTTTCAATATTATTAGAGAGATATAATATAAGAAATAAATAAGATTGACAATGATATGCCAGTGTTATTCTAACTCTTGTTCATTTTGCCTATTTCAATAGAAAAAAGAAAATATTTATAATTATTTCAGTCGATGATGATTTTGAATAATGGATGAAAAGTTTTTTGAGTTCTCTAGAACATAAATCGTTATACATACATGATCCTTATATCTACATGGACAAAGACAAATGTTAGAATTTTTTTTTTTTTTTTTTGGAAATAATGACTCATTCTCCTATGGTAATTACTTATAGGAACACTTTTTTGTGTAAAGAACAGCATGTTGCGATTTATAGTTACTGCCATTGATTTTAATCATGTTTGGCCAATTACGTATATATATTGAACATCAAGGACATGTTTTTTATTGATTCTTTTATTTTTTAGATCATACTTCTTTATTTATGTGATTTGAAATTTTCTAATCCCTTTACATTGTAACTTTTCTAAATCTGTGTGTGTGAAAATTTCAAAAGTTATTTAGTTAAAAAAGTTAAAATTTAGTTGAATTGATTTTATTAGTCTCCTAGGAAAAAAAGAGCATATTATCTCGTAAATACTGCAGAACCTTTTAACAATAAATTATTAACCAAATTTTAAGGATTAAAATATAAATGGTAAATAGTGTTTTGTTACTTTTATATTTTACTATTTATATCTAAAGAAACTGCATAAAGGCAGAAATGGAGAGTCGGCCATAAAATTTCCTAACCATAAAACTACACCACCTCCCTTCGGCTATAAAACTCCTAATTTTTTTCCATACTTTTATGTAATACAATCTTTGATAATGGGTTTAGAAGAATATGTGAAATAAATTCAATGACTTTTATTGAACTCGCCAATCCATAAAAACAGTTTTTTCATAAAATATTTTTACACCTTAAAAAGTGTTGCATTTGCGCCCACTTAAAAGATATTTTTGTACCCTAAATTTGCTTGCAAAAAATACATATATCCTATAAAAATAACAGTACCAAAGTATTATAGAAAAGCTTAGGACAAGCACACAAAAAATATATATACATTTTAAGCACAAAAATGCTAAATTTGCCATGCATTAAATCTAATTTTTCTTAATAATAGAATAGTTTCTATAGGATCTTTCGTTTTTTGGTGTCGAAGATAGCTTTTTATAAGCCTTAGTGTTGAGAAAAGTCTCTCAACACTTATTTGGTATATTGCTAAAGCAGTCACTGTTTTTACTAGTGGTTGTACTATTAAAAGATACAATTGAATTGCTTCCTTAGCATTTAGTATTAATATTAATTCCTAGAATTATAGGAAAATAAAATAGGTCTGGAATTGAATTTTTAAACCGTCTCTGATTCCTTCAAAAATGCTTTACTCACGATTCTGTATCCGACTCCCCACAGCTGCTTAAATCTTGTCCAAATCAAATTTTTTGACAAAAATTATTTTTTTGTTAAACTTTTCCATGAAAAAAGAAACAGCTCTATCACTTGCTTGTCAACCAGATTTGAATTTAAAAAATATTTTTTTTTTTATGGCCAAAACAAATGTGGCCTAATTTTAAATTAATCGAAGTTGACTCTAGAATCTACTTTTAAAATATTATATAAGATAAAAATTGTCTGGTAAAAAAAATAAAATTTCTTCTGGAGCTCTGCATTAAAAAAAAAAAATCAATCTTTCAAATAATTTAAATTGCTTTATTGTGCCTTGTAACCAAATAAGTGATTATCATCCATAAATAATTTTTTTTTAAACACATTAATTCAAGATGATCATAAGACTTAAGAGTTATTTTAAAAATGAATATGATCTAGAGTTGTGATATTTATTAAATAACAAGTACATGACTACCAATTATAAAGTTATTCAGAATATTTCATATTATTCCATTTAAATTCTTAAGTCTCATATAATTGAAAAGATTTTTATCAAAAATATTAGCTACAAATTTTTGTATAAAGGAAATATGTGATGAAATGTGAAAGTAAATTTGCATTGCCAATCTAAGTATTTTAAAATAAATGATGAAGAATGACAGAAAAATGGGTCATTATCAAGAAAATTTTATCAGTATTAATTAGAAGGTTTCATTTTAAGTAATATTTTTCTTTTTTATAAGAGAATCTTCAGATTTGTATTTCTGAGTTCTGGTCAGGACATGAGTATCTATAAAATCTACATCAAGGAAATTTTAATAGCTGATGATGGACGCATTTATTGGCTCACTCTTTGTATTGTTTAATGAGAAACAACAAATACAATTTTGATTTTGTGTAGATAAATGAAAAATGCTCAAGAAGCTCTTCATCCTAAATCTCACAGCAAGTTAAAAACAAAATTCTTTTTTTTAAATACCCAAATGAACAAAAGAAACTAACCATTTAATAGCAATTTAAAAAAACTATCAATATTAACCAAAATGCGAAAGTAAATAGTACATAAATATTAAACATTCTGAACTACTTTTTGCAGTTTAAATAATTACTTCTTATCTAGAAACTTGACTGTACATTTTTAAAAAATAATTTTCATTGTTTAAAAATTACTTAAAATTGTATATAACAACATTAAAAATTATTTTAATAGTAATATAAATCAAAAATCATTTCATCGAAATTTCCTTGTGCAACTGCATCTTGAATGAAAATATTTTTTCATCTTGCACTAAATACAGAATTTTCTTAGTAAACGCTTCAAACAGTACTGCAAATTTTCCGAGATGCTACTGAAATGTATCATTTAAAGTTGGCAATATTATTTTAATATCAATGGAAGATTAAAACTGTCGGAAACTACAGGCTCAACATAAGTTTAATATTGTATACTTTTAAAAGTTGCAATTCTTGAGGAAATAGGGAATATATGCAGAGTCTTTGATTTGAACACTAAAAAAAGTGAAACATTAAAAAGCAGATATAATAGAACCTTTATTAATTAAATATAATGATTTCATGTCATTTCTAGAGTATATAAAATCCTTTTATTTGATTAATTTGTTTTAAATAATTTGCTCTGTAAATTTCACAGAAGAGAAAAATCAATTCTTTGGGTAAATAAAATTCACAAGACTTTGCAGTAATAAAATTAAAGGAAAGAAATCACAAAACAGTTAGCCATTTCTACATTGTTAGTTGTTAGCCATTTTGTTAGTTTTTTTTAAAGTATTTATATAATAATAATAACTGTTTGGATTATAACAAATTTGGTAAAAGAGAATACATATATTTAAAAGTTATTCATTTTACTTGTTTAATTTATTTATTGTATGCATGTTGCAGAATCAGTATTCAGTTTTATTTCAGCATTTATTTATCAAATGCCATATCAGCCTTAAAACTCTAAATGTTTATTAGTATTTAATAGCTTAAAATGATACCTAAATTAAAGTTTCCAGCAGTAAACTATTTAATTAATGTATATTTCTTATTTAAACTAAGTTTTAATTGCTCATTACAATTTAATTTGATTTTTAATATATTTTTCTGTAGAGGACTTTTTTATCGTATAAAATAATTTGTATTTTCACAAATTTTAATTACATTTTTTTTCTGACAACTTTTCAACTGGATTTTGAATAATTTAGTTTGTGATTTACTCTAACATAAACAGTATATCTGAATGTTTTTGTTATAATAATTTTTTTTTTTTTTTTCCTTTTAAGACAGCTTATAGTTTAAACAAAGAAAACTTTCAAATTCTGAATCGCTTAGAATTATTATAACTTAATATTATACAAAGGTGAGTTAGAAAAATTAAATTAATTATTTTTGATGTATCATAACAAATATTTTACCTGAAGGTTGATTCATTGTACCATATGAATGTTGAATGTTAAAAACATTTAATTTTTTTCAATATATAAAAAAAATTAACACATTTGATGTGTTTTCATAAATTTTTGCTTGTAACATTTACAGGTTTAAAAATTTTATACTTAAAAAATATGCTCTTCAATATTGATAGAAGTTTATTTCTTCAATTTATCCTTAACTATGTTAAATTGTAATCCAATTTCAAAGGACAATTTTGCTATAGAAAATTATAAAAGAGTCTAAAACTGTTTTGTTTTGTAATGTTAGTTTAAAAATGTATCCTAGGCAGATTTAATTCTCATAAGAGAAGACCTTGGTGACAATAAAATGTTTTAAATTTATATTGCAAAATTTTGATTTTATTCAGTTAACTCAAAATTTTATCATTTTTGAACACCCTAAAAAATTTAATGCCTTCATAATAATTATAGTTATAATGATAGTCAAGACTAAATTACAAGGGTGATTCTTAAGTAATATGATAAAGATTGTGACCTTCTTTTAAATACAGTCAATTAATATTTTTTAAACAAACTTACTAACAAAATAAACTTAATATAAAATATTTTGTTTTATATCTGAAATAGAATAATGCAATTAATAATAATTACTTTTTATACACTCTTTTTGACTTTTACATTAATTGTTATAATTTCTTCTAAAGTATATTTATTATAAATGGATAATTTTAATTTCATTTCATTTTAACTAATATGTAAGAACCAGAGTGTTATCAATTTGATAGGATATTAAATCATAATTTAAATTTGCGATATAAGCCAATTCAACTATTAATCTTAATTTATTCAATTTTGTCTTAAGGTGGCCAAAATATTTTTCATTTAGTCTTGGCAGGTTTTTAATATTTTTTAGCAAAATATTTTCCAATAGTTTTAACTGAATAAATTGTAGTATAGTAGAGTTTTATCTACTTATCTTTAATTTAATGTTGCCTGGGGTTTTTTTTTTTTTTTTTTTTTTTTTTTTTTTTTGTAAATGTAGCTCCAGCAAAAATTTCATTTAAAAATATGGCTTGCTTTGAAATTCTGATTGTCAGTAACTAAAATTCATCTTGATTATTGAATTTGTGTTCATAACTGTGGGCTTTTGTATGGTATTCAAAATTATGGTGTACAAAATATTAACAGTTAAATCCCAATCTTATCATTTGCACTTTATTTCTTTTTAATTTCAACTAGACCTGAATATTTAGCCTTTATATTTAGAAATAAATTAATTTGCTTCATTTAATTAAAAATATAAAAATAAGTATTTGTTTTTTTTTAATCTTAATTTATTATATTATTTTATAGCTTAACATTAAATATTTGAATATTGTGTTATAGAAATGCTTGTGTACAATATTTTTCATCTATAATATTAATACAAAAATTTTAAAACTTATTTAATGTTGATTCCATTATTATTTTAATTAGTAATTTATTTGCATATTATCTTTTTCAATTACTATTATGTGTGAATATGTTTTGAAATTTTTCATACAATATTTAAGCATTAATTTATTTTAAATTTTTATATCAATTTCTTTTAGTTATTTTTTTTATTTATATTACTAATTCAGTAAAAATTAAGTAGCATTTATTTATGATTTTAAAAAGATATTCAGATTATTAAATATCAATATAACATAATTTACATTTCATGTATATTTAAAATCAATTTAAAAGTGTGAAAGTTGATATTCAGAATATTTCCTGAATGATTTTTATTTTATATTATTAAATAGTTTTTATTTCTTTAATGATATTTTGGTCTGTACAATTTGATAGTAAATGTAAAAAAATAAGCACTTTTTATAACAGTCGATTTAAAAGTCTTAATTTATATAATTAATTTTGAATTCTAGTTGTATTAAGCACCAATTTATCAATTAATAATTATAATTTCTAAAATATATTATAATTTGGAATGAAGGAACTATTATGCTTCTTACCAAAAATGTTTTCTATTTGTTTTATTTTATATAATCAAACCTAAAAACAGCTGTATATCTGAGAAATAGTTCTCTGTAGAAATAAAAAAAAAGTTCACATAAATGTTTAATTACTTGGAAAAAAAAAGTTGACAAAGTTTAAATGCCTGATGCTTACCATAATCATTTTCTCATTTCAGGTGAAGAATTCATAGATATAAATTAAGTCATCATTTGATGAAGGAAAATGCAAAAATACAAACGGTTAGCACTTGTTGTATTTGCTCTTTTATCATTTACTTTGATGTTTGTTTATAGACAAAAATATTCAAAACTTAGTTTAGTATTTGAGATGATGAATGCATTCCAGTTTAGAGATTCAGATACAAAATACAATGAAAAATTATTTGAATTTAAGAAAACTTTAAAAATTGACTTTGGTGTTCATGAGCAAATAGCTGGTATACCTTATTGGACTGAAATTTTTCCTGATATTTATGTTTACTCTTCTTTTTGGATGAACAATAAGTCAAGATCATTGCTTTTTACAAGAAATACACAGATAACGACCTTATGGAAAATGAAATGTAAAATGCACTATAAAAATAACTATGATGATAGCCAAAAGACCAATATCATTCTTTTAGACAAACAAGGTTCTGGCATGTTTTTATTTTTTGAATGTATACCATTTGATAATAAAGTACCTCATAGTATAACCTTTGTCCATGAAAATTTGATATCAAGTGTTTCCTTACCCATCATTTCTGGTGACTCATATATAGGCAAATATACAATGTGTATACAACCTTTACCTCCTGCATTTAATAATGTAAATAAAATTTTAGAATTCATTATATATCACTCTCAAATGGGAGTTCAACTTTTTATATTTTATGAAGCAGGTTTATCATTAAATGTAAGAAGACTGTTAATGGAATTGACTGTTAAAGATAATATACATGCACTTTTATTACCATGGAATGTGCCTTTTGGTACTCAGACTGAATTTAGCACACAAGAACTTTATTTTCTTGATTGCTTTCATCGTGTAGTTGCAAAAAATTATTCCGATTTTGCTCTAAAATTAAGATTGAGTGACTTTGTTGTTTCCAAAGAGTTTCAATTCAACTTGTACAAATATATTCAAGCATATGATTCCTCAGTTGATGTTTTCCAATTGGATGAGAAAGTATTTTGTGAAGAATATCCTAGTGATCTGATTGCTCATAATCTTTTTATGCCTTTTGTTACTATGTTAAAAACAAGAGCTTTGGATAATAAAGGAAATATCAAATCTGTTGTGTATGATGTTAAAAAACTCAATGAAACTCTAAGCAATTCGAAGGAGTTTCATTCTTGGTTCCAAAAGAAAGGAACACAAAAGGCACATTTTATTCCTAAAGATCTTGCGCTCATCTATTCTTATTATAAATGTGGAGCATCATCTAATGATTTAGATAATTTTTCTGCTGACAGAAGTATGTGGCAGTACAAAGACACTTTTTTCAAATCTCATCTTTATTTGCTGGCTAAAGAAGCACAGTTGATTGATGAGGAAAGGAAAAATAACTTAATCCCTTAGATTTTTTGTGAAATTAATTTCTGAATTAAATTCAAACAAGCGTTTGTAGAGATTTCATATTAAAATTATTACAGGTATGCATTGTTTTAGTTTACCTAACTTTTTAATTGACATACTATTTCTATTATATGTCAGAAATATTATATTCAATATTTAATTTTAGTTTTGTTGCTTATAATATCATACTAGAGTTAAATGTTGAAAGGTTTATTTTGTAAAATAAGACTGGATGTTCATACAAATTTAAACAAAATGTTGTATATAAAATTTTAAAAAACTTTGCTTTTACACCTAAAGTATATATTATTGCCACAATCTCTTGTAATGTTTCTGGTTAATAAATTTTATTCTAAAAAATGTTCCTTAATAATTTTTATGTTTATTTATCAGTTTATGTAAAACATTTTTGCTTGAGTTAATCTTTATTGTTTCTTTCTTGAGAACATAATTGAATTATCAATACATCGTTTTTTGGTTTTTTTTCATTCAGAAGCAGGCAACTCGAAAAAAATGTTTTCTTTTCGATAGTACTACTGCGTCCAAAAAATAAGACCAATTTTCAATTTAAAATTCCCGGGCTTATGGAATTTCAATTTTTTTTAAATTTTTTTTTTTTATGCTGCTGGCAATGTCCTTGACATCTGTGCGAAATTTGACGTCAAAATATATTCATTAATGTTTGAGTTACGCTTGGCTTTGTGAGACGCTAAAACTGATCGCAGCGATTTTTGAAATGTCTGAATTAATTGAGCAAAACACTTGCATTAATTTTTGTTTGCGGAAACGTATAGAATGTTGCAGAAGGCATTCGGTGAGCGTTCCTATATTGGAAAGATATGTTTACAAGTGTTATAAACAGTTCAAAGAAGGCAGAGAATGCATTGACAAAGAGCCCTCAACCGACGAAGCTCACGTCCAAAAAATTAAAGAATTGGTGCTGGCAAACCGTCGATTTACAATTAGATACCTTGCTGATGATGTTGGAATTTCAAAAGAATTGGTCAATTCTATTTTGAGCCTCAAACGCGTCAAACCTCGATTGGTACCGAAAACGCTGAATGCGCTAGCTCACACTACATTGATTCTTCCTGACATTTTCGCCAAAAATGAAACCCATACCGTTCCACAACCACCGTATTCACACTGTGCGACTTCTGGTTATTTCCCTAAACTCAAAAGACCACTACGGGGACATCGTTTTGAGTCGATTGAAGAGATTCAACGTGAATCGCGGCGCACTTTGAAGGCCATTTCTGCCGATGACTTTTTTAGCATGCATTGAGGATTGGGAAAAAAGTTGGCATAAGTGCATTGTTTCCGGAGGGGATTATTTTGAAGGCAATGAAATAAATGTGTAAGAATAAATAAAGAGTTTGAAAAAGAAAAAGACATGGTCTTACTTTTTGGGCACAGTAGTATGTCCAAAATCTTGAAATTAGTACCATATGAGGTAGTTGAATTTCTTGCTTTCTTTGAAGACCCACATTACAATGATTTTTAAGTGATCATTTCATCAGTTCAGTTAGTTTTTCCGTTTAATATTTTCATTTGTAATGTTTCTTACCTCTATAATTACTGCTTCATTGTTAACGAAATTTTTTTTTTAATTTTTCAAAAAAATGATAAACACTTAAATATACAATTCACTTTAATCATGAAATTTCGCTTTAAAAAAGGAATTCAGTATGCCAAAGTGTTAGGTTGAATGCTCTGAAATACTAAATATTGAGTATATTTCAAAACTGTTGCACTTAAGTTGAATTACTAGAGTGTATATAAAATGAAAAAACACATAAATAGTCTTAGATTAATACTAAAAGCATATCAAGTAAAAGTATAGTTTATTACGTTTAAGTAGGAGGAACTCTTCTGAGCTACTCAAGTCATAGTTAATCAATTAATTGTTATTAACATGAAAAAAAAAAGAAAAACAAGCATAAAAAAGTGATTTCCTTAATCAAGAAGTATTCAAAGTAAAGACCAGTAGAGCAAAAATAGTTTTCAAAAGTAAAGGGCAAATTAGAAAATTCAATTATTGTCATCAAAGTGGTCACTGGATGAAATTCTTTCTAAAATGGACAGCTGATAGAAAGCCCAGCCAAAATGATAAATTTCCTAGAGAAGATAGTGTCACAGCAAATATGTCCTTTTTTTTTTTTATCTAGATGAAAAAGCAATTGTATCTGAAGAAAATTATGACGTGCAGGAGCGGCGTACCACGAGGATCTTTACTTGGTCCCCACTTATTCCTAATCTTTGTAAACGGTATTCCTAGGCCTGCCAAGTGCCTGCTTTGCAGATGACACGGCCATAATTAGTCAGCACAAATTACTAAATTCCGTCGTTGCACAGTTCAATAATTATATCCCTCATTTGAAAAGTTGGCTGACCTCCTAGAAAATCAAAGTTAAATTTATCCTCCTGTTTACTTGGAAGCTCAATATTGAAAATCTCAATGATGTCACCATCTTTGATGAACCCGTCGTCTGGGTTGCTGAATAAAGTACCTGGGCTTAGTTTTTGATGCAGAATCAACCTTTTCTTCTCGCACTGCTTCGAGTAAAAATCCAAATTTTTCGAAAGAGCAGTCTAGCTATTAGACACAAGCTTTTGCTCTGTAAGATCAGTGGTATCGTATATCCTCTGATCAATTCTCTTTCATGGGTGTTCTATATGGGCTTCCACTTCTATACGAAATCTTACGAAGTTGGAAGTGTTTCAGCACAAATAAATAACCAGTATTGTCAATGCCCCATGGTTTGTACGTGGGAAGCAAATTCACAGAGATCTTTATCTCGATTCAGTCATGGATTACATTTTCAAAATTTCCTAGCATTTTCACGAGAAATTCTCAAATTCGTAACGAAGCTATTCAAAGAATTCCTGTTTACCATCCTGAAGTTGCAAGTTCATAAAAAAGGCCGCGTGCAATTTATAATTAATTTATTTTGTTATTTCCACCACTCATACGAGTATATGTACTATATACTCAACCAAATAGCTGAAATTACCAATTTGAGGTCTTGTCTTTGGCTCTTAATTTTTTTATTTCTCTTTTGCTAAGATGTGCATCTTAATTATTTCTAAATGTTAGCTATATTTTAATTCTTAATTTTTAATTTTCCTTTAAAATTTTTTATTTTTCTTATATTCTTTGCTTAAAATTTATCTCTTATTTCAATTATTCCCTTCAATTTCTTCATCTGTGGTTTTAACTTTAAATCCAATAGCTTAAGTTGTTTAATTATACTACTATGCCCAAAAAGTAAGACCAATTATTATTTTTTTCAAAAACTCTATTTATTCTTTCAAATTTATTTCATCACCTTCAAAGTAATCCCCTCCGGACACAATGCACTTATGCCAACGTTTTTTCCAATCCTCAATGCATGCTAAAAAGTCATTGGCCGGGATGGCCTTCAAAGCGCGTGCCGATTCACGTTGAATTTCTTCAATCGACTCAAAACAGTGTCCCTGGAGTGGTCTTTTGAGTTTAGGGAATAGTCCGAAGTCGTACGGTGCTAAATCAGGTGAATACGGTGGTTGTGGAACGATATGGGTTTCATTTTTGGCGAAAAAGTCACGACATATCAATGCAGTGTGAGCTGGCGCATTGTGATGCAAAAACGAAGAGTGGTCTTTCCATAAATGTGGCCTCTTTTTGCGAATAGCTTCACGCAAACGACGCATAACACTCAAATAATATTCCTTATTGACAGTTTGGCCCGGCGGAAGGAATTCGTAATGCACCACACCACGGTAATCGAAGAAAACAGTCTACATGACCTTGATTTTTGAGCGACTTTGTCGTGCTCATTTCGGTCTTGCTTCATCTTTGTCACAATATTCGCTCGATTGATCGGTTTTTTCTGGGTCGTAAGCATAAATCCAAGTCACATCTTCAGTTATGATGCATTTCAACTTGTCCTGATAATCAGAAAACATTGTTTCACACACTTCAACGCGACGATGTTTTTCCAAAAAATTCAGTGTTTTCGGTATCAATCGAGATTTGGCACGTTTGAGGCCCGAAACATCTTTTAAAATGGAATCGACCGATCCTTTTGAAATTCCAACATCAGCAGCAAGGTCTCTAATTGTAAATCGGCGGTTTGCAAGCACCAAATCTTTAATTTTTTTGGACGTGAGCTTCTTCGGTTGAAGTTGATGGTCGACCAGAGCTCTCTTCGTCTTTAACGCGTTCTCTGCCTTCTTTGTAATACTATTGTATATATATATGTTATTGTACTTATATTCTGCCCGGATATATATATATATTTCCCCTGCTGTATTATATGGTACGTTTTAAGGTTGAGACAGAGAGAGTATTCCTTGATAAAAATATCATAAGGATGTTGTTAATTTCTTTCGTGTTTTAATAATTTTCTGGACAACTTGTTTCACAAATTGTTATTGTATGTTTTTAAAAATACTTGTGGTTTTTCTTTTTATCTGCTGATGCATTTCTAACGATCCACCTATTTTGTATTTGTCTAATGATTTTAAATTTCGTTGCTGCAATTTAAGCTGATTTCTGATCTTGAATATATATATATATTAATGTATGATGATTATATATATATTTATATACATATTAATGTTAGCACGAAGTAGCATTCCGATAAAACTGCTCAACTATTATCATAACCAAAATTTGGAACGAACGCCATCTGGGATGACACCTCAAGCTCAACGAAAGAATTTTTCTGTCTTGTGACCGTCATATACAGTGGATAAAAAAAGTATTGGCAATTGCGTATAAATGATCATATTTGCTAACAAAGTATGTTTACAAATTTTATTTTAACATAGCGATTACAGAAGGAGAAAAGACAAACAAATATAACAAAATTTTCATTTAAATATTTTTTTAGTCAAAATCTACCAAATTTTACATGATAAAAAAAGTATTGGCAAAATTATGAAATTGACAAAATTATGAGCGAAAACAAAATCAGTATATGTTTAATACTTTGTATGCATACCTTATGCATCTATAACAGCTTGTAATCTACTTCTCATAGAGGAAACTAAGGTCTTTGTTGTACTGTTGGGAAGTGCTGTCATAATACCATCAATAAAATGCAGGTTGCCAATTCCATTAGCTGCCATACAGCCCCAAACTAAGACGCTGCCTCCACCATGTTTTACAGTAGCAGTTAAATGTTGCTTTTCCAATTCAGTATTTGGCCTCCTCCACACATATCGTCGTCCATCACTGCCGAAAATGTTAAACTTTGATTCGTCGGAAAAAATAACTGTGTTCCAAAACTCTTCAGATAAATCAACGTGGGATTTTGCGAATCTAACCTCTTTCTCCTGTTTATTTCCGAGATGAATGGTTTCTTTCTAGCTGCCCTTCCATAATAACTTCTCTCGTGTAAAACATTCCGTACAGTCTGTACGCTGAAAGTTTTGCGAAGTGAAAGCAACATCTCTAGCTATCTGGGGTGCACTTATTTTAGGGTTTTTCTTAACCTTGTTAACACGTTCTTCTCTAGTAGAAAATATTCGAGGTCGTCCACTTCTAGTCTTATTTTCCGTTGATCCTGTTTCCTTGAACTTTTTTACAACACTTCTGACAGTAAATAAACTTATATTGAACTGCACTCCTATAGCACGATAAGTTAAACCTTCATTTTTGAGCCTAATAATCGTGTTTTTAACACTAACGTCCAACTCCTTCGATTTCGAAGTCATTTTACTGTAGTAATCGCAAAATAATGCATAGACACTTTTGGAGTAGTTTTGCAGACTTTATACCGGTAGAGTTTCTTATCAGTCGAAACACGTGACTTCAATGTAACAAAATTTGCATAGCAGTTAAAACTTTGCCAATACTTTTTTGACATGCAAATTTTCGTTTTTGAAAGAAAAAATTGTAGAAAACGCAAATTAAAATAAAATTTTTACTATTTTTATATATCTAAGATGTCTTGTATTTAATTATGACAGCTAAAATTGCATAACATTTTATTTATTTGTCAATATGAATAAATTAAGGCAATTGCCAATACTTTTTTTACCCACTGTAGATATGAAAACTTTGTTACGAATTTAAATAAAAGTTTATTCGAAAACCCAATGCGCTAATCGCCATTTTCTGCTGTCATGTGAAGTTTTATAATTCATTCCAACTTCATTAAAATTTAATTCATCGTAATTTAATGAATTTACCACTAATTCTTAAAATTCATCTGCCATTTTCTTAAAAACGAATTGATTGATTCTGTTATTTTCAAAAAAACAAAACTTTGATTTTCTCTGAAAGAAAATAATTTCTTCGATGTCTTTCATTTCTTGGTTCTTAAAGAAAAATAGTTTGAATCCTATTATAGGATTCAAATCGATAGGATTGTTTCAGACACGCACCCAAATTAGTAACTCAAATAACAAAAAGCATTCAATTATGAGTTTTTTCAATTTACCTCAAATAAATCTTAATAAGATTATGCATTCTATTTTGTTACTAACGTAGTGATTCGATTTCTTCAAGGGATCATCAGCGAATACTTTTTTTTTTCTTCGTATCTACTTGATGGCCCTAGATCAGGGGTCTCTAAACTACGACCCACGACAGCGAATAGCTTACAAGTTGCTGTAATAAGTTGGATTAAAAATAAGTTGGTTTTATTTACTTGCTAGGTAAAGCTTAATGACAAGCATTTTACAGCAGAAAATTTAACTTAAACATAACAACTAATTGAAATGAATCCCACTAACACTATAAACTAGTGAACATCCCGCGGTTACCCTCGGTAGTTATGTTGGGGTAAAGAGTATCGCATATGCATGTATATCGATGTTTGGAATGTATATATAGTGAATCAAACATATGATTTTTATCCTGAAACTCCCTCAGGAACGGAAAAGCTAAATTAACGCGAAAGAAACCGCGGGGTATCCCACTTGTAAAAAAATACTAACGAGTTTTATGTAATTGTGATTTTTCACTGACAATAGTTTGTAGTTGTGGATCAATTTTATTTGTACCAATTATTAAAGGAGCTCATTATTAGAGAGTTTTTGCATACCGTACGTTAGTTACCGTAGGACGTCCGCTAGCTTTTTCTCCCTAGCGCGCATGCTCATAGGAAACATTATTACAGATACACATGCGCAGTTTCCTATGAGTATGCGCGCTAGTGAGAAAAAGCTAACGGACGTCCTACGGTAACTAACGTACGGTATGCAAAAACTCCCTATTATTAAAGATGCTCATCGGTTAACTTAGATATGTAAACATTCTTTGTGTACTTCATTTTAGGGAATATTTTCTCACACAAGTAAATAGTACCGAAAACAGCCCACGAGCAAATTTATGTAAATTATCAAATTGTATCATTGGAAGAATCTTATTAAACTCCAACAAAGAAGAGTTTTGATATTTGTTCTTAACTATGTAACTGCACCGTAAATCAATAATTTCCATTTGAAGTTCCGGGGTTAGGGTTTCAAGCTTGATTCATAAACAAAATCTTCTGAAAGAACCAATGTTTTTTTATAAGACATACACGCTACAAAAAGTGGAAAATAGTGGCTTTCTTCTTTTCATTTAATAAAAAAATATCCGACTTGATATCTATTTATTTAAAATTAATAGACACTAAAAATGCATTAAAATGAAATTTGTGTTGATTAATAAAGTTTTATTTCCAAAAAATTAATTCTAAATAGTATACTTTCACAAAATATGATTTTGTTTTACCATAAAATGGTAATTAAAATATTTTTAATCGTTATTAAATAATTTTTCTGCTATTATATAATATAGATAATGGCAGAAAAATTAAAACGATTTTGGCCCTTGGTACTTACTGGAGTAAACAGTGTGGCCCTAAGGCTGGGAATTTTGGAAACCCCTGCCCTAGATAATAAAAAAAATTATTCATGCCATTGTTTAAAAGACCACCTAAAAATCTCGAAAGCCAATTCAAAATTAATTCACCTGCAAAACGAGATTTATTGCAGCAGTGAGCAATTCAACTCTGGGAACAGCTGCCTCTTTTGAGCCCTTCCCCCCTCTCAACCACGCGTCTTGTTTGTTGACTTAGGGGAGAGGGTGGGGGCAACCTTTCTCTAAAAAAAAAAAACACTTCCAACTTTTCCAATATACTAAAAAATATAAAACGGTGAAAAAATTTTATTTATTGGAGGATTATGGAATTTTTAAGCAAACAGCATATATTTTTTTTTTTTCATGCAAGCCTGAGTAGTGGAGATTTGAAAAATAATATAATAAACAAAAGTACAAACCTAGGTTTTATTGTGGGTGCGCAGAAGATCTACCTCCCAGTGGTGCACCTGGTAGCACTTTTTAGTGGCTAAAAGATCTGCAACTTGGCATTATTGTTAGATTAATGAACTCTGTTTCAGCATGTTTTGTTGTTGTATGTTGTATGGTTTTTTTTTTTTTTTTTTTTTCGTTGTTCTTTTTTTGCTGTAACTGTTCATAATCTGCCATTGGAAATAAAAAAAGGTTTTATTGTTAAAGGTCCAATCAATTAAGTTATGTTTAAAATAAAAATGAATAACAGTCAGTACTTAATTAATGTGGCTTTAGAATTTGTAGGTTTTTTTTCACCAAGTCATTTATATTAGTTTTTAAAGATGTTGACAAAATTAGATGTTATAAGTGCATATTTAATCTTGAACGATATTTAGATTTTATTATGTTTATATAGAAATCATTTGTTCACAAACATATGTTGATTCAAACTTACAACAATATCTGACAGCCAAATCGTGTAAATTTGGAAAATTGCTTGTAGGTACAAATGTCCAAAACTTAATATAATGCGGATCACTTTCTGTTGAAATATATTCCTTATATTTGTTTTTGAGTGTAGTCTGGCGCTTTAGGTCAATAATTTCAATTTGGATTTTAGGTGGGTAATAATTAACGTTTTAAAGAGAAATCGAAAAAGGATGTGTGAAAAAATCAGCATTTATTTTTATCATATCAAAAATCATTAAACCTAGCATTTGAAGGAAAAGTGCAAAAAGGTTTTTAAATCTATCATAGTTCGCAGCATTGTTGATTTTGGTTGCTGGTTCCTGCATTAATGTGTGTTTTTTTCCCTCCAAAATCGTGACAAAATAAAAGCAAATGTTTGTTCACAAAAGAAGATATATGACCAACTAGGGTAGAAAAAATACACTCTTTCCACTGAACTTTTAAATTTAAATAATAAATTAATTTAATTTAATTATAATTCAAATTTCTTAAATTTAAATGCCCCATGATATAGCACTCATTGTCAGTTCATTGCTTTCTTCCAGTTATTTTAAAACACACCTCAAATTCCAAAATCTGAGGAATTCACTGTCTTTGGAAAGTCAGCTATAATTAAGTAATAATTCGCCATCCGTTAATTCCGGGGAAAGCTCACGAAATCATTGTCAATTCAGATCTTGAGCTCATATTTTATCGATACAGGGATAGGGTTAACAACAGAAGTCAGGTTTATGTCCTCGGCACAAAGAGCTTCTTGGTGGATAGTGCAATGATACTTCCCAAATAATTTTCAAGCAATCTAACAAAACCTTTTGTCCTATCAGCCATGCAAGGCGCTTCATCTGTGCAAATACTATCTAATTTTGTTCACTCTACATTGTTACTTTTTTAAGTTCTTTAAAAATGTTCTCACCTGTTGTTCAAACTAGTTGGCGCAAATCAAGGAGTTCTTCCATACAATCAAAATTATCGTTCGTATAGCCCACAAATATACTTAACTGCGCATTGGCTTTCATCCAACGGTAATTGAAAAGTATTTGTAATATTGTAGTTTAGAGACAATTTGTGTGACATCACCCTGCCCCATGTCATCTGTACGACGCATGGCGATATTTCTAGAAAAAGTTATTTTATCAACCCTAATTTTGGCATTTATATCTTAGTAAAAATTAGCATTTTAATATTTTTTCAATCACCTTTCCGTAAAAATAGGATTTTTTTCTTAGGGGCTAAAAACAGAGAAAGTTCATAAGAAGCCTTCACCATAGTTTTATTTCGTCATTTCTCTTCTGGATCAAGAATTGTTAGCCTGCGAAAGATTTATTTTTTTATTGATAAATTCCGCTTGTAAGTGATATAGGATAGGAGGGATATTTGCGGTGAAATTACTGTGGAGTTGTTTGAAATGTCGGTCCAGGTTAAATATTTTCATCACTACTACACAAATTTCATATATCAAACAACCAGGTTTGTAATTATTTTGATGCGTAAACAAAAATTGTTCTGCTCAGACAGTTTTAAAATCACGAATTGCAGTATCCACTTCATATTTTCTTTTCGATGTCGAAGGTTTACTCATGGACATACTGAAAATAACATTTTTAAAACAACGACGCCAAAATCTAAAAACTGTTTTAAAAAAGCTTAACGTCGGCAGTTTCAAATCAACTGAGCCATTCACTCCCTCTCGTTCGTATATGACAACCATAACAAGACACAATGGTGCCAAAGCAAGGCAACTCAAACCATCCCATGTCCACACTGTCTTACCTCATCGTTGGGCTAGTGTCAAGGAGTGCTTTGTTCAGTAGCGTATGAGTACTGAGTTCCTGCCACCGTTGAAACTCCGCTGTGCTGCGGGTTGCTCATCCATGACTTCAGGGGTCTATTGCATTCAAGTAGTTTATTCGTCAATTTTTAACAGTATTACTTTCCGTTTGAAATGAATTATTTTCGATGAAAACTGATAATTATTTATAGAAAGGTTTGTCGATGAAAATATTTTAAAATGAAACTGATATTAAAATCAATTATTGATGATTATTCTGATAAGTAATACTATACATTATTTTAAATAAATATAAGTAAATTAAACTAATCTAAATTTATATATCCTTCAGTACAATTACTAATATATGTATAGATAATTATTTTTAATCTATATATTTATTGATTGATAATTCACCATTTAAATAAATATTCTATAAGGTATTTATTAATACTAATAAATTTAAATTCATTTAATGCAGTTTAAATAGCATATAATAATTTAATCAAACTATTAAAGTAGGAATATATAAGCTATTCTAAAATAATTTGATAGCTGTTATTTTTTTGGGATATATGTATTTTTTGCAAGCAAATTTAGAGTATAAAGATGCTTTTTAAGATAGGGCAATACGCCTTTAAAGTTGTCAAAAATATTTTTTTTAGGAAAAAACTGTTTTTATAAGTTATATCAGTTGAATAAATCAGAAGATAAAAGGAAAGCTTAAATTTTAATAAATTATGCATTTTAGGTTTCTTTAAATAGCTTTTTAAAATTTATTCATGGTTTGAACAGAAATTGTCTTCTTAACCTCTTCTTAAATAGCTTAATAAAATAAATGCATCGGAAGAATTTTTGTTTGTTAGTATTATATTAAATGAATTTTATGCCCAGAGGCTTTCTTAAAAAGAGCCCATTGACCTACAGACGGCACCATTTCGTGTCATGTAAGGAACACGAGGACTTCAGAGTCATTTCCAATAGGCACCAATTGCACATCTTAGTGAGGAATTTGTGGAGGCATTAGATGCACATTTTCGACCGCTGTTGTGAGCTATGTTAGTATTATATTAAATGAATGTTATGGCCAGAGGCTTTCATAAAAAGAGCCCATTGACTTCACACATCGTGAGCTCCCAAACCATGGGTTCCCCATCGGACTCGTGTCGTTAGAGAGCTTCCTTAAAGTTTAGAACAGTATCAATGCAGCTTTCATTTAAAAGCAAACGAAGAAATCTCATTTCACTTGAAAATAGGTTAGAAAAAAAATCTTTTCCGTTTCTCGAATTTTTAAATTCAATCTCATCAATTAAAAAACTGAAGGAATTCCACTTGTTAGTTTAGGTTAAGAAGAGGAGAATCTATATTGCAAGTTTCTTATACACCATCAAAATTGAATTGAGCAATATACAAAAAATACTCTTCCAGTCTTATATCAAACACAAAATTCTCTTATTTTCTTGTAAGTCCGTTGAATTCAGTTAATGTGATAATTATATTTCAAATGGGCGAATACAATTTTCAATTAAAAATATTTGGCCTAAAAAATGTCCTTTGCGATCTATTTAATACCCAATCTTGAATTAACATTCTTCCGTTACACCTAACTATATAAAAATGTTGAATTCCCTAAAATGTAAATGCAGTTTTTCTATTCTTTTGGAAGAAAATTCTGTCAACGAAGTTACTGGTCAACGAAATTTCACATTAGTACTCCGATAATTATTTCAAACCTATAAACTCGTAGTATCTGTACAGAAATGTTTATATAAACTACAATAATAGGATAACCGTTTATTTGACACACAAATAACATTATTTTATCTAGGCTCTACGATATCTCAATTTTTACCAGAGGGATTTCAGCTTTATAAAATGAGACTTGAATAGAAGAGATTTAAATAACAAAATTACAAGCAGAGAATTACTCATATCTTTACTCTATTTACGTTTCGAATATTATTTTCGAATTGATGAGTCATATTTTCCTGTTACTTTGGAGGGAAAAGTTCTGTCTTGTTCTTTGCAGTCTTAGTTAAAAGTTCTGTCTCTACTACTAGTAGTATTGCAGCTTTAGAAAATGAGGCTTGAATAAGAGTTTTAAATAACACATTTACTAACAGAAAATTACTCATACCTATGCCCTACTTTTAGAATAAACAAAAAAAAAACTTTTTCCCATAAAGGAAAAACATGCGTTATAAATATTATTTTAGAGTCAAACTTTTTGATTATTTCGGATTCTATCTTAAATGACATAGATTTGAATAATGAAATGATATTCATCCTTAAGTCTCATTTACCAGACTTAATGATTGCCATTTTCATATACATGGGTTGATTAAAAAAAAAAAACGTCCTTGGAACACCAAAAGAAATGCGCACGCCAAACGATTTCGTTAATTGGTGTAAGGAGAACGACATCCGTGAGAAGCCAGCTGTCGGAGCCCGGATGTTGGCAGGCAAAACATGCCTTTGTCCCTTCTTCCTTCCGGTACCCCTGCTCACGACCCCTTTTATGGGTAGGGGGGAGAGATTTCGGAAACGTTTGCCAAATGGTGGACAGTTTTCGTTTGGTAAAGAGAGGGGGGAAAATTTGCCGTCAATTAATTTGTGTTAGAAGACGTTTGCTCTTTCTCCATTGCATTACACGGAAAAGAAAACTGGTTTTCGGCAATTGGAGAAAGTTGTTGTGCTGTGAAATAAATTAATAGTTTAAAAAAACTAAAAAACACGCTTTTAGAGTTAATCAAACTAAAAAGTAAAAAATAATTGTTAACATAAGAATAAAATTACTGACGAGAAAATGGATGTCACTGTTCTAAAAGCGTGAGGTGCTTTGTATGACATTTTTAAACTAACTCTGCATTTCGGAATGAAACTAGGGAAAAATTATAACGATTGATATCGAGCACCCCACACTTTTAGAACAGTGACATTCATTTTCTCGTCAGTAATTTTATTCTTATGTTAACAATTATTTTTTACTTTTTAGTTTGATTATCTCTAAAAGCGTGTTTTTTAGTTTTTTTAAACTATTAATTTATTTTTTACTTTTTAATTTTATTAACTCTAAAAGTGTGTGTTTTTAAACTATTAATTGATTTTTTAGTTTGATTAACTCTAAAAGTGTGTTTTCAAACTATAATATTTAAATGAGGTCCCGGTACGGACTATAGTTCTTACTTAAGTTATAGGACTGGAACTATAGTTCTTACAATAATTTAATTGAAAGTAAAACAAAGGCGAAAATGTCGAGCCAACCCGGATTCGAACAAGAAATTTCATGATCCGTAGTCAGGCGCGTTATCCGTTGTGCCGCTGTCCCACGTAGGTTTGAATGTCTTTACTGAATACTTTCATTCTACATGGGTTAAATTGCTCTTCATAAGTTAAAATAAAATCACTAATCCCCCCGATCCTAATCATGATGAGATAATAAACTTATCAAAATATTTTAGTGTCGTCGGTCCTTGATAAGTCTACAACGTTTAAATTAAATCTGATCGCTTAAAGTAGGACAAAATCGATCCCAAAGAGTCAGTTACATACAAACAAACATGCAGGTGAAACTAATAAAAGTGTATTACAAAGGGAAGAAATATGTAAAGGCTGTATAGAAATACAAATCCTGTGTGAATATTGGAACATACTCTCTCTTTATATATATATATATATATGTACAGTATATTCCATATCTATAAAGGGTATCGTAAAACTGAAATTTTGCTTGAATTTTGGGACACATAAAGTGGAATAATTCTTCCTCTGTTGCGAAATAAAACAGAAAAGTGCAATTGCTTCTCCTATATTTGTGACAGACAAGTAAAAAATAAGTAAATAAAATAAAAAGCTCCGTAAATTAAAATTTTGGTAGAAAAGGCGGCAGACACAAGGACATTTATTCTTATGTCATCGCAAGATATCTAAAAAGAGGCTTAATGGAAGCATTTTATTTCGGAAAATTATAGTCGTTTGTATTAAATGAATAATAAAAAGATATATTCTTTCGTTATTGTAATACATACAAAAAATAAACAGTTTTCAGATGTTTTGTAAAAAACAAAATAGATGGTAGCAAATTTGTTTATTTATTTATTTTAGAAAATGTGATGTGTCATGATATTCGACCCCAACCAAATACTAACAAGAAACGATCACGGATTACCAATGAGCACGTTTGGACACGTGAAAATAAATATAACCTGATTCACTGGTAAATTTCACAGAGAATTTTCTTCACGTAGCTCTTGATCTCAAGGAAGGAATTTCAGAACTGAACACATGAGCTATCGGTTCGGTTTAGTTTAACAAGTTTCGAACCAAGCTCTAGTCCCACCAAATCTTGAGGGGCAAACCTGTTTTTGCAGGGGATAGAGACCGCATAAAAGAAATCGCATAGGAAAATTTTCTGAAACTTCATAAGTAGCTCTAAAGTAGATTGTTTACATCACGTTTAAAAAAAAAAAATTTTATGCAATAAATAGGGACTACACAAAAAAAGTCCCAAATGGAAAATATGTCAATCAAATCCTCACGATGTAGCTAGAACTTGGTTTTCCAAACAAGGAAAAATCGAATTGACACACCGGAGCATTTTGAAATGTTTTATTTGCTTCTATAGATTCCAAAATGTGCATTTAAAATTATAGTATTTATCGTAGTCAAGTCCACGGATTTTCTTGTGAAGAACTAGTTTAAAGTCACTTGAAGATGCTACCTCACATCTAATAAAATTCGTGGTGATGTGAAGATACAATATGTACCACCTGTTGGATTCTTTTTAATTTGCATGTTGTTGTTATTATTTTCCGATTACAATTATTTAAGAACAGGAATAGTAAAATGTTTTTCCATGATTATAGCTATATTTGATCTAGTACTGAATGTCTTGTTCTTCTTACTGATACAACTTTGATCTACTGTTATAAAATTTAAAAAATATTCCAATTAAGCTTCCCTTTTATTAAAAAAGAGATTTGTTTTCATCAGAGGCAATGTACTTGAAGAAATGAATTTGGATTAATTAAAAAAAAAATTTAACAAAATATTGATATTTTGAAGCTCATCAAAATTGATAGTTTGAAGCTAATCAAGTGATAGATTTATACAAGAATAAATTATTATTAGCTAGACAAATAATTTTCTTTAATGATTTATAATTAGTTTTGAAAAGTGAATTTTAAAATTTTGTAAAACATTAATATACATTAGATTAATTTTATTTCGAACTTCAAGAGCTGCATTATTTAATAAAAATGTCTTTCATTTTTAATATATCTTATTATTTTATTAGTTTAAATTAGGAGTTTCAATTATTTTTTTATTGCAAAAATCTTAAATTGAATTTCCGAAATGAAAGCAAATTGCTAGTTAAAAAACAAGACAATTGAATAGTATTAACTCAATATGTATTTGAAGCATACAATTTTGGGACGGATTTCTTTTGAATTAAAAGTTATAAAAATTTTTATTCACTTAAATGCAGATGATATTTTGCGCATTATAATATTTTATAATATCAATGAAACTTTAAATTAAAATCTAAATCTTATTACCTTTAAATATTTATTTGATTAATTTTATAAAAATATTCCACAAAAACAGACACACACAAATAATCTAAAAAAAAAAAAAATAGAACTTTTTAGAAAAATAATCACTTCATGTCAGAGATTGCAAACATCCTCTCGTAATAAGTGTTTCTTAGACACAAGGAGATTCGTTGCTTGTATTTGCATCTCCCATAGATAGTGAGCACTTCGTGGGAGTTATTTCTCATACGGCCTGCAAATAGGTATCAGTTTCCTCTAAAAGTCTTCCCGGTATTCCAATTATTAGCCGGCTGCTCGTATATGTGTAAGTGGGATAAAACGGCAGAGAAAAAAAAAAGATTCCTAGTATATCCGTATTAGATTCCTTTGTATCAAAGTTACATAGATTTTTTGAGATATTTCGGAACCTGAAGTAATTCTTTGTTTCTTTTTAACACAACAAATTATCATGCTTATTATAGCTGTCAATACCAGATCATATCTAAGTATATAACGACGTATATAAATACGCATATTATCGGCAAAACTCAAGAAAATATTATCAGTTATATAAAAAAAAAAAACCTGTATACTTAACTTGCATTACTTAAAGCTGTATAAAATAGCGGAAAAAGTTTGAAGATCACTTTAATCTTTTAAAATATAATTTATAAAAAAATTATTTTATTACTTTCTAATGTTAGTGCAACGAATTTTATATTAAATCAAAAACAGACACAGTTCTAAATAAATAAAAAAAAAATTCCAATAAATTTAATAAAGCAAATAATTAATTAATGTTTTATTTAAAATTAATTTAAAGCATAAAATATTCACATTGTAAATAATGTTTTATTTATTAATATTTTATGAAGTCAAGTTATGATAATTTTTTGGTTCATATAAAAATAGACAAATTATTTTACAGAAAATTTAACAAATATTTTTAAAATCAGAAAATATGATTAAATGCATAAAAAATTTAATTAAAAAGATTAAAAATTTAAAACTATCGAATTAAATTATTTCTAGTTAATTTTCTGCTTTCCGAACGCAACATCAACATTATCTTGTTTGCGCAAAAACAGATCCATAATAACTGCAGATAATAAATCCAGACCCATTTTAAATTTGGGAACGGGTTCTTAATTGACATTTTCTTGAATATATCGTAAACTTTACATGATAATTTCAAATTTTTTTTTCATATTAAGGTTTATAGACACTAGAATGTCAATAGCATAAAAATTTAAGTATGATATTCATTTTTTTTCATAATATTTAATGTTTTCTTAAAATATTCTCGAAAATTTAACTAAAGTTATTTTTTTTTTAATTTTGGAAAGACAATTTTTTTTTCGATTGGATCAAATTTAGATTAAATTAGACAAAATTTAAAAAACAAATAATAGTTAGAATGCGTTCATTAAGCGAAGTTTCATTTAAACATTGGGCAAATCAATTTTTGAATCCTAATCTCCCTTTAATCAGATCTCTACAAAAAAATATATATATATACTAATTTCATCATGCTGAATCGATTGCTCTGAAAATCTCGAGTTACTTAATGCAATAATTTCGAGTTTGATTTAGAATTTTGTTATTCAATTATCTATAAATTAGTTCCTTTTGTGCCACTTTCAACTTTTGAACCCTAATCTCCCTTTAATCAGATCCCTACAAAAAAAAATATACTAATTTCATCATGCTGAATCTATTGCTCTGAAAATCTCAAATTACTTAATGCAATAATTTCGAGTTTAATTTATAATTTTGTTATTCAATTATCTATAAATTAGTTCCTTTTGAGCCACTTTCAACTTTTGTGATGATGAATTTTTTTTTTTGTTTTTGTTTTTGACCGATTGTACATGTTTTAATCATTTCAATTTTATTCCATCTTTGGTATCGCCGTTTAAATTTTATTGATAATACCAGCACGGTCCAAAAGGTGCCGGATTAAAGATAAAAAACTCTTGAAGTTAAAAAAGGGGATCGAACACCATCCGAAGCTTCCCAGATAGAAACCGAAACAGCCAGGCCATGCGCACGTGTGAATCGGCGTGGCCAACAGCTGATAACCCAGCTCAAAGACACAACAATGCGACTTCCGGTGTGGTATCAGCTGATGTGGATGCCCCCGAACTAGGTCCCCAACACCTGCTCCACAGGGGCTAGGCAATTTTCTTAGCCTTGACTCGGCTATTTAATTGAATTTGGGAATGAGTCCCTTATCGACATTTTCTTTTTTTTATATTTCCAATGGCAGATTATGAACAGTTACAGCAAAAAGAGAACAACGAAAAAAAAAAAAAAAACATACAACATACAACAACAAAATAATACAACAAATACAACAAAACATGCTGAAACAAAGTAAATTAATCTAACAATAATGCCAAGTTGCAGATCTTTTAGCCACTAAAAAGTGTTACCAAATGCACCACAGGATGGTAGATCTTCTGCGCACCCATTTTCTTAGCCTTGACTCGGCTATTTAATTGCTGAAATAATCCAATTTTGTTTTGTACATCAGCATTCATTTGTTTGCACAAAAACAGATCCATAATAATAATTTTTTTTTTAATTTGGGAATGAATCCCTTATCGACATTTTCTTGAATATCTCATTAATTTTTTTAAAAATGTTTTATTTTATTTCATTAATTTTGTATATTATAATTTTATAGCTATTTATTTTATATATACTGTATCAAATTTTTATGCGGTTTGTTTTCTATATTAGATATATTCGAATGATCCTTCATTAAGCGAACATTTCATTTAAGATTCGCTAAGATAGCTTGACAATATTGAGTGGCTTTTTGTGTTTAGAGCGGGAGACTCTTCTATAAAAATAATTCTTATTTTACCAAAATTTCAGATATTAGTTAAAATCAAATGCTTAGGGGACATCCTTCCATAATACAACCACTATCAAAGACAGTCACTGTACTTTTGAAGAATATCAAAAAATGCTTTTCTCAGCACACATTAAAAGCTATCTTGGATCAACAATGGAAGAAAATATTTTATTATTAAGAAAAAATAATGCATTACAAATATAATATCTTTGTGCTTAAAATCCTTTTGCTTGTCCTAAGCTAATCTATAATATTTTGGTACCTATTGTATGGTATTGCTATTTTTTTTTTTTTTTTTTTTTTTTTTTTTTTTTTTTTTGGATTTTTTGTAAGTAAATTTAGAGTACAAGAATGTTTTTAAGTAGTGGAAAATATGATACTATTAAAATTGTTATAAATACTTTGTATTGAAGATATAATATGTTATCAGTTAGAAATACTTTGTTTGAAAAATTTTTTTGGGAGAGTTCAAAGTTATTTCATAAATTTTTCTAAATTCATTAAAGATCATAGTTTCCTGATTTAGAGAACTAAAAAATTTGTGGAGCCAAAGCAAGAGCCGTACATGAAATAAAAATTTCATTTCCAAATATAAAACACCTATGCAAAATACTATTAGAGCTCATGATGTAGTAAAAAGGAATAAAAAATCCTTGAATTTTCTTAAATTGTATTTTTAATTATTATTAAATCCTTGAATCTCGTTATATTAATGATCTAGGATCGACTCGATCAATAAATATGTGTGAGAAATAGCAATATAAACTCATTCACACAACCTTATGTATCATTTTCTTTTGCTTGTATTAAAATATTCTATAATACATTGGCACCTGTTAATTTGGTAGTATTATTTTACAAAATTTTAACGACAAAATAGCGAAAACATTTTCAATTTCAACAAAATTTCATTTGTAAGTACTGTATATTTTCAAGCCGAGTTTGTCTTAAAAAAATTTCCCAGATGTTTAGAATCCGTATAAAGGCCGAAATGGAAAAAAAATCTTGAAACTTTTAAACATATTTGGACGTTTGATGATGCATGAAAAGTGATGATGATATTCATCCAAATCCTGCAGAACAAAATATTTCATTTTATCACTGTTATATTCGTAATGATGCAAGTC
>BPLQ01010497.1:510287-538256 GCA_021605075.1 Caerostris darwini | reverse complement strand
ACAAAATATTTCATTTTATCACTGTTATATTCGTAATGATGCAAGTCACAAACATCAAAAAAAGGACTCATCAATCATAGTAACAACTAACCTTATTAACTTAACTAACCTTATTAATTAACTTAACTTAACCTTATTAAAGCCCAAATTTTTTTTGCCGAAGGTACTGTTAAATATCCAAATGGAATTTATTTTTAAAACCGCCCTAATATTTCACTGAAATTCCTCCATTGATCCTCACCATGGCAGTTTCTTCTACCCAAGTTCATCCTTAGGCATACTAGATGATAGCAGTCTTTTTCCAGTTGAAAGATTTCTTCCCCTTAATTTATTTATTTCCTTTTAATTATCTGTATTACTTTTTAAGAACTTTGTTTCCGCCACGCACACAGAAACTCAACTCCAATCTGGATATGCATCTAGACAATGAATGAAGGTGAATTTGAAGAATTCTGATCCTAATTTTGAAGAAATTCTATGGAATTTTTTCTCATTAAGCTTGCAGTCAAAACACGCAAAAAGTAAGTTAAAAAAATTAAATAATTTTCCTTTTCCATTGTTATTTTTATGTGCTATTTATTTACAGTATTCTATTATTATTTCTTGTGTGCGTATTGGTGCGCAATTTTCACCAATATCTGAATTTCATTTGAGCACATTTTTCATTTCCTTTCAACATAAACAATTTCAAAAATAACAATTTTTTATAAAAAGCTCATGTGTAAAATCAATTTTTTTTCTAAACTTATAAAATAGAAATGCTTGTGACACTTTTTATATGGCACTTTCCAATTAAACATGCAAATCATTTAAGTTTTGAATCCAGAGTCTTCCTTTGACTATGGAATTTTAGCATTGTGGAGGGTATCCATTTATTAATGTTATCCTATTTGGGCCAAACTGGTGATTGATTCTATTCCTGAGGATATTTGGAGGTTTGTGAAATTCTATTTCCTGTAACTGTTCAGAAAATATCTTCAACAAACTTCTTTTCCCAATAGCTTTATTCGAGCTCTCTCCATTGGCTCTGGCCACCATTATTTATAACGTATTCACTCTTATTAAACTACATTCGAATTTTTATTCATTAATAAAGATGTGGCTGAACACCATCGATTTGCTTAATTGCATGAATCACTACGCTTCCAAATCCTTGAAAATCCTTTTTTTAAGAAACAAAGCCTCAAAATCATTTGCGGGAACTGACTTTAAAAATGAAACGGGTGGTATTTCAGTGGATACCTGGCCACTGTGGCATTTTTGGGAAAGAACAAGCCGATTGTCTAGCAAAAAGAAGCTCAAAACTACTTCAAATGAGATCCACGTCACTGTCACTCCAATCTATAAAACTTTATATCAAACAAATAATGACTAAAAACCACAAGTTACAAATTCAAGATGGGATTAAGTCAAAGCGTTGGAGAGCTGAAGATCTTTTAGCAATACCCAGCATTCCGCGACGGCATGCTGTCGCCCAGTTCTGACTTCTGACTGGCCATGACTGTCTAGCAGAACATCTCCATCGCATTAAAATCTTTTCGAACCCTGGCTGCCCCCTATGTGGTTCAACAGACCCAATGAACAGAGACCACCTCCAACGATGTGCAGTACTCGACGGCGACTCGGAGACAGCGCTTTATTGGCATGCTAGAGAACTCTTAAGGCAATGACTTCGGTCATCTTTGCATTTTTTGGACGTTTATTCTTTTGTATTTTTTTCCCTTGTTATTTTTGTTATTATTACTATTTTTATTCTTCTTCTGCTTGCCTTGCCATTGGAAATAATAATAAAAAAAAGAAGCAAAGGCAAAATTAAAATTTGTTCCCTAAATCCTAATCTTTGCCAAAAAATGATGGTTAACGCTTTTCATATCTCCCGACGAATAACAAAATTATTGAATCCATAAGAATGGCCTAAAGGAATTATCTAGCACAGGGGTCTCCAAACTACGGCCCGCGGGCCAAATCCGGCCCGCCAGTGCTATCAATCCGGCCCGCGACAGCGAATAGCTTATTGTTGCTGTAATAAGTTGGATAAAAAAACACAGAATGATAATACCTCGGTTTTATTGACTTGCTAGGTAAAGCTTAATAATAAGCATAATACGCACAAAATTTAACCTAAGCATAACAACTAACAAATGATTGAAATGAATCCCACTGACATTATAAACTAGTGAACATCCCGCGGTTACCCTCGGTAGTTATACCTACTTATTTCCGCTTTTAACCACTAGATGTCGTCAAGTGTCGCGGTCGTATCGACACACACAATAATAATTGTAATAATTGAACCAGCGAATTTAGTAAGCGTATGCTCGCTCAGAGCGCGTACTTGGCGACTAGTCTAGAAATTATAGATAATGGCAGAAAAATTATAACGGTTTTAGCCCTTGGTACTTACTGGAGTAAACAGTATGGCCCTAAGGCTGGAAAGTTTGGAGACCCCTGATCTAGCAAGCAGTCGCGATTTTGGGTAATCACGAGGGGGCTTTAATGAGCCCGGAAGTCCAAATGGCTCATAATTCTATCAATGCTCAAAAACAAAGGAGCCAACATTCTAGCCGCAATAATTCACGTGGGTTGTTGGTCAAAAACTATTGAATTTCTTTAAAAAGTTTAAAAAGAACTCTTTGAGTTAAATTCAATAGTTTATCTTTTTCAATCTTACCTTTTTAGTTTTCGGTTACATTAATTATATAAATAGAGAATAAGGAACATCATTTGAGTTTGAAGAACTCACGGTATAGATTTGATGAATGTTACCAGCTATATTAATACAGTTCACTATTGATCTGAAAAAAAATGTATGAAATACATGTCTGCTAAAGGAAGAGAACAACAAACCACTTAGTAAAGGATATGTCCCCCCCTTAGAATTTAAGAAAAACATCTCAAGCAAGAGATGTTTTTCTTATATTCTTTATTTTTCTTTTTTTATTACTACTCTTCAATTTAAGCAACTTCATTTTGTGCAAATTTTTTAACTACTTTAAGATGTGGAGGTTTTCGTGGTTCTTAAAATCACATAGGAACTCCGTAACAGGTAAGCCCGTTGCCCATTGCCCCAGGACCACATATTGACTAAAGCATTCTACAGTTCCAGCACATGTGCTGAATATGTGGAGCTCACTCATCATAACGTCTCTTTAAACGAGCTTGCCAGGACCGGCGTAACGGTCTCTGTTAATGTTAACATGATCACCATATAAACTACAGTTGATAATCGTCTGTAAAACTTATCTTATCTCCATACCTCACCTGCATGCCCAGGCTATGTAGCCCACTACTAGTTAGAAAGGTGAGCATCGGTGGGCCTCATGTATGCCCCAAACAGCCCACTAACTGATATTGAGTGAAGGAAAGTATCTTCCGGAAGGACTTTTAGGGGTAACTGCCCCGTATTTGCGTGTTGTATGGGAGAAACCAGGAAAACTCCCACAAGGAATCCTGGCTATCGATGCGAGACAGTTTTAAACACATTGTCACAATCACCATGGAGTCTGCTCGTTTCTGAAAGCAGGGGTTACAACAAACTGCTCACATTGCCACTGCGCCACGAATCGCGCAAATGTTTGAATGCCAACGGCATGCCATGTTCCCAAGTACTGATCACGCCCGATGAGAATTGACTTCGCTGATCAAACGAGAACCGGCATATTCAGTAGGGTATGGTCCATGTGATACTTAACCAACTCTGATCTGTATTACGAAGAGGACGTGACGTCATTCATGAGATGTTCAGTTCTTTGTGTTCAGCACACCAATCGAAATAGTGTTGCCAACTGCTTTCAAGGGGACTCTCCGATATAGAGTGGTCCAGCGCCAAACCTCGGTTACGTGTCAAGTTAGCTGTCGCCGAAAGGCGATGATCATTGCCAAAGCCGCCTTTGGTTCGTAATTCGTATCATGACAACCTTTTTTTATGGTTCCGTACTGTCCAGTGTAGGATTGATCTCATTTTTAAACGTGTCTTTAACATTGTGAGTATGCCTGTCGTGTTTAAAAAAATGGATGCTTTTTTTCGATGCTAGAAATTTATATTCGTGCATAAATACTGTGCTCTGTTATATATATTTATATATTTTTATAGTGCTTTTAAATTGTTCTTCGTTTGATATTGGTATTGACGCTTTTGAGATACAATTACTGGAGTTAAAAACAAGAATTATGGAGCTGCAAATTTGAACGCCTTAATGCTGATGTTAAAGTCATACAACATTTGTAAGATTTGCGAGTACAATTCAATAGCTTTGTACACTTAAGAAAATATCAAATTCCATTCAACATACACAGCGTCAAATTTTTTTCGAAATTGATAGATCGTAATATACTTTTCATATTTATAATTAGATAAATTCCAAGCAGTTTTTGTTATAACCTATATAAGTAAAAAAAGTTAATTTAATAACTTTTAATTTATAACCTTACATAAATTATATATTTGTAATTTATGTAAGGCTTTTAAAAGAACACTGAAACATTTTAATAAATCCTTTTTTAATTCACGCAGTAGATTTTCAACACAAAAAATTATTATTAAGCAACAAAGATTTATTATTCAGAAATATGAATCCTCCGATAAAGTTTCCAAATTTTTTGTAAATTCAGTTGTATTCAGTATCAGTTTCAGTTTGTATTCAATTAAACAAGGCTTGTCGGAAGTCAAAGCCTGTAGACCAATAACAAAAATACATTTTTACAAACTAGCTGTAGTTTATCAGTCATTTACTTTATAATTTCATGCCTATTTCTAAATTTTAAACCACTCCACTTCCACATTTGATTTAATAATCCAATAATATGAGACATAATAATAATTTCATGATCCAGTTTTTTAACTGTTTGATGGATGATGCGTTGTAAACCTCAACAAATGGCAAAAGTACTTTGAATAAGACAGAAACTAAAATAAAGAAATGCAACAGCAAAATGTTTTGAAATTTTAATTCATTTTCTTCAAAAGAAAAGTTTGGAAAACACTACTTTCGGAATCACCTTACGCAATATAATATCCTCACCTTAAACAATGCGTTAAACGCAAAGATAGTAAGCATTTCACCTTTACATCTTTTTGTCATGACATCATTTTCATCTTGACATCATGCTTGTGCCAGTTTCCTTCCTAAATCTTGGGATTCCCATGCGGAAATCAGGATAGAATATTTTCATCCAGGAAGCTCTATCATTGAACCAGAATTCATGATGAGGAAACTTATTTGGTAAGATGGTCACTATGTTCTGAAATTAAATAAAAATTCATTCGAACGCTCACATTTTGGTTCTTAACCGACAATCTTATCTTGGGGGAAACAGATTCTCACTCTTTTTTTTTTTTTTTTTTTTATTTATTATTTTTTATTTATTTTTTGATATTTAGAGCAGGCATATCTAAATTATAGAAGACAATACGCATAAACGCTGCTTAAATTTTAAATCTGAGTTTGTTTTTCTGGAGTGAAAATTTTTTAACTAAAACATGATAAATTCTGTGTAATGAATTGTGTATTTTCGCATGCATGAGGAAGACAAGGCAACAAAATTTTAATAAATATTTATATAAACCCATTTTATTTACAAATTCTCTTTTTTTTTCTCCAAATATTTTATTTAAAATCATTGACTGCTAAAACGTCAAATTCTGCATCTGTTGCATTTGATGTCGGCAAGTAAAGATGTGTCTTTCGGGATAACTTTTACTGCTTCAGAAGGGAAACTGCTGCATTTGATGTCTGCAAGCAAAGACGTGTTTTTCGGGATAACTTTTACAGAAGGGAAACTGCCGACTTAACGTTTTTGCTCAGTAATTATTCAGAACGTTGTTAAAGTTATACTGATCATGACTTATAACTAAAGATTTATTTCTATCCTTTTTGAGCTCCTTCAGAATTGCACATGGTATTGAAATCCTTGAATTGCGAATTGCTTAAATTTTATGCTTTGTTCATCAGTTATTTATTAATTTTGTATTATCTTTCCTATGTGCTCAACAGAGAGATAATATTGTGCCAAATATTACTGATAAAAATAAAAACAAATTGCTCGCTTGCAACAAAAATGGCCCAACTTAAAAAACTCGAGTTTGCATTAACATTTTTTATTAATAGAAGAAATATTATAAAAGCATCGCTGAAAAAACCATTAAATTTCGTTGACTGATATCTTATTTTTAATGCTACTGTACTGTTTAATGATACTGTACTAGAGCCTTAAGTAACTTTCCTTTCCCCTCCCACGTTTTATCATTTCTGTCATCAATTCAAAGGCTGTTTGTATAAAACTGTAGATTAACAATATGACTCCACTTTAACAATAACAGACAATAGCAGGATCCTCATTATGTATGTAGTCTAAATAGGCCAATGCAAGGATCGCGTGCGTTGACCTACAACAACAGTTCGTTCAAGACTGTTGAGAGTGTGGGTGAGAGTTTTTCCTTTTAGATTACTAGCTGTTGAGTTAGGAGAGAGCTTCAAATAGGCCGTTGCGGATTTTAACAGTATGACCAACATCAAAAGAAGTGAAGTAATATGTTAAATGACTTCTTTCGCATGAATAGCGGATAAGTTCATGTTTATCGTATCATAATAAGTATTGACAAATGTTGAAATTACAAATTTCTGCTCACAGCAGCCCACTCTTAGAATTAACATGCACAAATTATTCATAGAGGAGTAAAGAAAGGAAATGTTTCGTATTAAAAATTTATTTTGTTTAAAACAGATTTTAAACAAGAATAATTCACGTTCTGAAGTCAGGCGGACGAATAAAGTTAATGCTTAAGCCCCACGTATAATTTTCTTTGCTGATGACTGAGTTTGTTTAAAAATATTCGAATTGATTTACTGATTTGTTTAATTTAATATGTTTATAAATTATGTTTTTATTCTAACAATTAAAAATGTATAAAATGTTTTTCTCAAGTTTATTTATCTTCAATTAAACCAAAAAGTTTTATTCTTTAACTAAATAGATGTATCAAAGAATATTAAAATGCTTTCTACAACTTTCCTCGCGGCACCGATACTCCTCGTTTTAGTTCTGCAATAGAATTTAGAGTTGACAGCTTGATTAATACTAGTAATTGAATTGTATAAAAATTCAAAATAAACAAAACGAAAAGAATTCAAAAAATTAATTAAAAGTAAAAATATTCAATTTAAAAATTCGTTACAATTAGGGTGCAGCTGCAATCCAATTTCTGTTCGTTTATTTTACTAAAAAAAAGGAAGTTAACAAAGTAAAAATAAAATCTCTAGTTGGTAATCGGTAGGAAAAGTCGTTCAGGAGGAAAATGAGTTCCTATCCATTCCTCTCATGGAATCTCTAAAAAAAAGAATTCAAATTCGAGACGTCAACTGACCTTTATTTTTAATTTCAAATATAAAAGCTCTTTATAACAAAGTTATTAAAAAGAAATAATGTTTCGTGGAAGTTTTTTCTTTCTATGCTGTTGCAAAATTAGATTATGAAACATTGATAAATATGAAATCTAAATTCAATGTATGTATATATTTTTTTTGAACATAGCAAAAATTCACAATAAAGTTGTTTTTTATATTATACGTAAACATTTCTAACTAAAAGAATATGTAAAATATATTAGCAAATGTATCCATTGAACTAATACTATTCTAAAGTATAGCCAATCGAGTAATTTAGATATAAAAAAGGAACTGTTTTTAACAAAAATGTCAATATTTCATCTCTAAATCAATATAATAAAAATATTGTAGTTCAATGCCACCACTAAAAACATACAATTAAAATGTCATTGAATTCTGAAGATTATTGTAATGGTTAGGATTTTTATAGTATGGCGATGCAGCAAAAAAAAATACAGTTTCAAAAATTCAGTTTTATGTTTTCAATGCAGGAAATCAGTATCTTAATAAACCAACAATCACCTAGAATAAGCATTTATTTATAGCATATACATTCCTATAGTGCAGTGACACTGATTTTATTCTTTTTTTTTTTGTTTTTTTTTTTTTTTTTGCGCAACTTTGAGGCGGGTGTAGAGGAACTCCTTGAATCGAACAATATCCGACTTTTTATATCCTTTTACAGTAAAATACACACCATGAATATTTAATATATTAAAAATGGTTAGCAAACCCCTGAAACGATCATTGAACTTCACTAGAGTAGCATATGCATTGCAAAATTTCCTTTGCAGCAAAAGAACTTTTTGGAATCTGTTCCCACACATTGTTGTTGAAAGATTCGTTTTGCATGAGTCAAGACATTTCCTCAATAGTTTTTGATCGCAAATAATCTGTTTTTACAATGCTCATCTTTTTTGTGACGATCCAACTTTAAAAATCTCCCCATATTTTATAGTTGTTTGATATTTGCACCAAGTCCTTAAGCCTGAAGGACAATTTGCATTTAAGCTGCAATGAAATAGAGCAGCTATTACAGCTTGTTGCATAATTTTCGAATCAGCAACATCGCTGGGTACGACAATCCAACATTTGTTTTGCAACTTATTAAGGAAGTTATCGGTTAGTTTGATTTACCTGGGAGTGATTATGCAGAACAGTCTCTAAGTGGCTCCCTTGGTAATGCCGCGTCCAGACGAGAGCACGAGACAAGCAAATCGTTCTAGCGAACCAATTATAAACCGGTTTGTTTCACTGTGGACAGAACCCTTGGAGTGAGTCAACTGTCTCGCGCCGATCCAACCACAAACAGTTCCCCCCCCCCCCACGCATCGTCCAGATAACAGTACTAGACAAGCGAGTCGTTGTCGCTCCGAATATGTCGGCCTGACCGCCAGAAATAAGCCACGTTATCTGTTGTTGTGAGTGACAGCTGGTTGAAAATAGCGTTTGCGGAAATTCATTTTGATGTGAGGGGAAAACGACTCTGATTGGAGCTGAGCGAAACAGTTGACTCACTCCGAGAGATCTGTCCACACTGAGACAAACCGGTTTCTAATTTCGAGAAATAAACCACGCTCACAGGCTATCACTCACAGTGAAAGATAACATAATTTGTTTCTCACTGTCAGACGGAGACACTAGGAACGAGAACGACTTGCTTGTAGCGTACTCTCTGGAAGCAGCTTAACGTGTGTCCAAAAGCAGTCTTATATCAACATAGTAGCTCCATAAGATGACGTTCACAATGGTCGAAACAGTGGTTCTTTTTGTGAGATTTTTTTCCGCTAACACTAGTTGATTAAATTTGGTGGGGCAGAGCGCTTTACCACTTAATTCAGGTGTACATATTTTTAATTTACGAATGCGAATATCAACTGTCCCTGGCAATATGTGCCACCCAAATTTTTCAACTTTATATCCATGCACATTTTTGACACTCAGAAAGTGTTTCAAATCCCCATCACCGAAATATTCCATATACTGTAGATCTCCAAACTACGGCCCACAAACACTATTAATCCGGCCCCTCACAGTTTATTATAATTAGATTGTAACATTTATAATGTCAAGCATTCTTTTTCAGGTTATCTGTAAATTTCGAGTAATTCTGTGAACGTTTAATCTCATAATGATGTTTTATATTGAATTCTTTGAGAACTGATATTGTTTCAATGCAAATTATACACATTGCCTTATACTTTATTCAATCAAGATATATTGATATACTCTATACTCTTCCGTTTCTTTACCATAATTTTATGCATTCAACGTGGACATTTGTTATACGTACAATTGGTACATCTGCTCCTTTATTTGGAATATCCCTGGTCTTGTATAAGATAGTAAGGAAAAGGTCTGTTTATGAAATGTAAGACTGTTGAGATGTAAACTAGTTACGATCAGAGATATTACATATTTAATAAGGTCTAAAAAATTTTCAATAAACAAAAAGAAGCTACTCTAAATGAAGGAGCAGATGTACCATTTCTACTTTTACCGCATAACAAATGATGCTTACGTTGAATGTATAAAATAACTTTGAGTAATTAAATAATTTTGAACTATTCATTGATGTGTAATATGTAGCTCCACCCTCGCCGTTCATTGTAAATAAAAATTTAAAATCTGTTCCTTTATTTTGAATAGCCCTGCATTATAAAAGAATAATCCTATTACAAATTGTAAATGGCAACATTAATATTAAAATAATATTCCAAGTGTTAAATCGAGTAATATCTGACTTACACTTCGACAACAGAGCGTCATGTAAATATGTATGGTACTCATTCTTAATTTTTTTATTTACTTTTATGCACTAGCCTTCTTGGAAGAAATTTTAATTTTAATTCTGTAATAAGAGGTACAGATATATTTTTCTCTGGACATTTTAAAAAGCACTACCTTTGCCTTTGTAAATAATCACTAATCCGGTAGTCGAACAGAATTTGGATAAAAGATACGTAACTCGTAATTGTTGTTCATACGTTCATAGATACGTTCCTGGAAAATACGGAATTGCTTTCTCTATAACCATTGATCATAGTTAGATGCTGATTAAAATAGATGTTTTTAAGCTTAATACAATGTTAAAAGCAAACAGAATATCTTTTAAAAAGACATTAATGAAGTAGCTTTCTAATTTTTTGAAGGTGGGGCTCATTTAAAATCCTGCAAATAATTATAGACGCACAACATGCATATTTATTAGAAAAAATGTTATAATAATTAAATCCTAATAATAATCCTTAATAATTAACCTTAAGTTTATTCTTGTATTTATGAGAAACATTAGCCTGAAATGTCCTAGAGATTTCTTCAATGTCTAGGTACATATTTCAAAGCAAACTCTCATTTCCTCTTCAAAACATTTCCTCTTTTTTACACTTAATGGGGTGAGAATAGAAAACACTTATTCACATAAATATGACGTTTTTATTTTGTAGGAACCCAAAAGGTTCCAAGAGGCAATTTCTTATGTTTAATCATCAATCCATAATCAGTGGATATAACTACTGGTTTTTCTACTTCAGTTGATGCTAGAAGATCACTTCCACAGAGTACTACTTACTGTTAGTAGAGTCTCATTGGCAGCAACTTTTTTAATATTGAAAATCACATAAACTATAAAACTTCTAGTAGTCATCCTAGTTGTACAAAAAGAAAAGAGATACGATGTCTATTTTTATATCTGTTTATATGTATATATATCTGACACATATTTCTCTGTAATACTACACGGCGTCCCAGGAAATAAGATAAGATAGTTATAAAGACTAAGAAGATAAGATAAGATAGTAATAAATAAGATAGTTATAAATACTATACGATAAAAATTTCATATGATTCAGAGCATTGGTTAAAATGCTTAAGCATTTTATTTACGACATACTATGTAAAAATGGCAATCAAAAGAACCACCAAAGAAAAACCAAAATGAAATGTCATAAAATGCTTTCATATTTTTTTACCTTTACTTTAGCTAATTCCTATTATATTAAACCATTTTGAAATAAAAATAGTACATTTTTCTTTAAATGTGATATAGTACGCCTACAAATATTTGTAGGTTTTTATATGCTCCCCATCTTCAAAAACTTTCAGAACCACTGGTTAATTCTTGATTTCCCTTTCTCCTTCCCATATCTTAGAACAAGTATTTATACTCGAAAATTCTTCTCCGAAAGTCAAAGCGTATGGAAAAAAAGAAATCAAGAGGCAGGTAATTTTGAAAAAATGAGCTGTGAAAAAAGCGGAATTGATTCAAAAAAGGAAAACAAAATTTATTCATGTTGGAAACTCAGCCATGCTTGACTTTGTAGAAGTCAAATCGCAACCTCTATGTTCCCCCGATTTCCATTGCCTAACTTTTTATTCTAACTTGCACTTTCAGTTTCTTGAATCTCTAAGACTTTCGCACATTTATCTGAAAAGTCTGGTTGTTATTATGTTATTGGTACGGCTTTGAAAGTTTCCCAATCAAGGAAAACTTCATAAATCTTTAAAAAAAAAAATAATAATAAATAAAATAAAAAAAAAAAATAAAAAAAAATAAAAAAAAAATTAAACTAAAGATTTTGATTATTTTATACGATTTAAGTAAAAAATAAAGTAAGCAAAAAAATTCAAGTATAAAAAAAAAGAACATTTATTTTTAGATAATAAATACTTAAAACAATACATATAGAATGATAAAAGAATATAATAATAACCCATATAGAACGATAAAATAATGGCAAGCATTAAATGTCTCTAAATAAAGATTCCTCTAATTATTTAATTAAATTTCTAAGTCATTTAAACCCTCATCTAACCTTGAGAACTGTGGTTAACAGCGAGTTGATATCATTGTCCATATGAAAACGCCAAGTAGTACGTTTTGTCCCACCATCTATTAAAATTGGCGAGGTCTCAACTTCAAAGCTGCTTCGACCCACGTGCCAAGAGGGAGGATACATTCATTCATAAAATGCTCTTAACTCTTTCATTGAATCAATTTTCTCAACGCCCTTTTACGAAACACCCTTTTCAATTCTCTGTTTTTGTATTAAAAAAAAAATACACTCGATGAACTGAAATCTCCGGGTTCATCATATCTCAATCGATCTGCCATCGGAATAAATGGAAGAAACAAATAGCGAGTCAGGGAAACTTGCCAGCTAACTGTTAAGGACAGACGCACAAGTTAGGGTTTCATTTATCCCTCTTTCGATTTGTACTTAATCGAAATAAAAATGGATAAGAATGTAGGGCTTGAATAGGATCCCTCTTTCAATTCGTACTCAATTGAAATAAAAATGTATAAGAATGTAGGACTTGAATATACTGCACTTCACCAAACTGGGAAATTAGATCGTGCATCGAGGACGTTGACTAAAATATTTTCTTTAGTAAAGTAAATTCAGCGAAAGCAAGAAAGCAAGCTTAATGAACTACTGAATCACTAGTACTGCGGCCTGTAAGTAATTATTAAAACCTTTATAAATGAAGAACATTATATGATAGTGAAGAAATAAACGTCAGAGAGACTAAAAAGCAATCACTACAAACCAATTGATTGCAATAGAATTATTTCAAATTGCAGCTGGTTTTTTACATGAAATGAGAAAATTGTGCTTTGCATTTGATTTGATTTGGTGATATATACCTTGGTGAAATCTTTAAAGTAACGTGGCAAATTTTGTTGTATAGCTTCTATCTTTTCCTTTAAAAAAAAAGAAAATGTGAAACAGGGATGCCAAATTGCTTCAGCTGAAAAAAAATGTGTTTGAAAATGAACTAGGAATATTAAAATAACCCAAAGTTTAGAAAACTTTGAGATGTTTGATAAATAAACCAAAAGCGTTTTTACGAAGCACAATTATCGCCATTTCGAAAATTAAAGTTATAGATGGTTCTTGAATACATTTCGCACAGGGTTGGTATAGCATACCTTTTCCAATTCATAAATTAGCAGGTATTGGTTGTATGTAACAGGTGGCAAAATCTGTCTAGCTGCCAAACCGACATAAGACCACCTTTGTTTTTCGCGATAGAATAGAAAGGAAATTCCAAGAACGACAGCTGTCAGAATATCTGACTTCCAGAAAATATTTCGAGGAAAGATTAAAAAATGAAACATCATCAACCTCTCGTTTATTAAAACGATAAACATTTCATTATTAAAAAAAAAATATATTATTCATTGTTTTCTAACTTATTGTGAACTTTAAAATTTTTGTGGATAATGTTCTGACCTGATTTTATTTTTTTTTTTATTACCGTAATTCAGTTTCAGTTCTGTGTACTTTCAAAGTTATTAACTAATGCAATTTTTTTGTAATATATTACTCTTACTATAGGATTGTAAAGCCTGTGTTTTAATACATTTGCTTGATATATAAGAGAAAAACCGAAAATCTTTCACTATGTAGCCTATCTGTCCATGCGAGCAGCTTATACAGTTTGCCACAAATGACATTGAGTCTACCCTTCTAAAAATAGTGACGCCAACAAATGACTCCAATCTTAGCCTTTCTGCATGCTTATCACACATATTAAAAATAGGGCACGAATTCACCATCTATTGCATTCAAAGATTAAAAATTTATATTAATATTCAATAACTTATCGTAAAATAAATATGCAAAAAAATAACACGTGCTTTATGATACGAGTATCTATGGACATGATAATTAAAATAAAATATTTCATTTTTTTAAATAGTAACACTGTCGGCTTGTAAACAACGTACTATCTATATACACTCATGTCCATAAATTAAGGATAATGAAGTTCCGGCAAAGAAAGAGACAGAAGCAAAACAAATTTGACTTATTTGTAAAGTCTATTTATTAAACAAAAGGTAAAGAGCAAAAAAGATGCTATATGTTTGACATAATTAATAAAAATTGCGATTTTTACTCCCTGGAGCAAATTTCAAAAAAGAACCTATTTACAAAAAACAGTATAACATGGTTAGTATGGTGGTTAATATGGAGTATGTCTCCCGGACGATGCAATACAGGCCTTACAACGCCTAGGCATGCTGAGTATCAAATTATCAATCTGATCTTGGGGAATATTACACCACTCATCAAGCAATGCCCTCCGAAGTTCCGGTTGACAGGTGGGAGGGGGTTGACGGGCTGCAATTCGTCGGCCAAGCATATCCCACACATGCTCTATTGGATTCAAGTCCGGTGAGTATGCTGACCAATCCATACGGGCGATGTCCTCCAATTGAAGGCATTCGTCTACAATGTTTGGACGGTGAGGACGGGCGTTGTCATCCATAAACAGAAATTCAGCACCCATGGCGCCCCGAAACAAACGTACATGTTGTTCCAGAATGACATCCCGATAGATGTGGCCTGTCATCGTTACACTCTGAACATGCAGGTCAGTTCTGGAACCAAGAATAATTCCTCCCCAAACGAGCCATCCTGCACCACCGTAACGGTGTCGTTCAATGGTGTTCTCTTGGTGGTAACGGGTACCTGGCGCTCTCCATATGAAAGTCCGGCGAGAATCAGACTGTAAACTAAACCTGGACTCGTCGGAAAACATCACACCAGACCACTGTTGCGGTGTCCACAATGCATGCTCTCTACTCCAGGTTAATCGCAGGCGACAGTGAGTTGCGGTAAATGGAACACATCTGACAGGCCTACGAGCATATAGACCAATGTGCCCTAAGCGTCTGTACACGTACCGGTAGCTGAAGAGAGCTGACGAGATAGGTCTGATGCTGTGCTCTGTCTGTTTCTTTTGGCAGTAACTGCTAAATACCGGTGCTCATTGAGCGTTGTAATTCGGGGGCGACCTGTGCTGTAACATCTACTCACATTACCATTATCTTGGAATCGTTGCCAAAGCCTGGAGATGACACTCTGGGCGATTCCAAGTTCCTCGGATACTTCCAGCTGGGTACGTCCACATTCCAGTCGTCCAATAAATCTACCACGTAAAAAATCATCCAAATGCTTCCTTTGTGCCATAACTATGCGGTTATTGCACTAAAAGACTTTTAAAGCGCTTGTGAATAATTTCACTTCTTTGCCACCATTCCTTATATACCCCTCTCTTACACTCTGGTCATTGTGACGTACTATCCACGCCATCTGGTGGTTTCCTGTAATTTGCATATTCTTCTTCAAGATGTGTGTGATAATTCTACAGGTGAAATTTTTATTTTAGAGTTCAATTTCTGTGTGATTCTGAATTATCCTTAATTTATGGACATGACTGTAAATAAAAAAAAATAGATCTCGCACTTTTATGTTCATGTTTTTTTCCATATCCCCCCCCCCCTTTTTTATTTTATTTGTTTACATTATTAATTAACCTTACAGCTTGTTCTATAACAATTCTTTTTTTAAAATTTTGATACACAGCAGATGAAAGTTTGCAAACATAAGTGTTGCATTCAAATTCGTCGTCGTCGTTGATAACTTCTAGGAGGTAATTGATCAAAGATATCGGTTTCAAATATATCTCGTCTAACAGACATTCTACAGCAAGAAACCAATAAAAATAGTAGATTTATTTTCATAAAATAAAATAGCAGTTTCTGTCAAACGAAAATTTTTTTTTGAAATGAATACAGAATATCGGATCTAACAGACGTTCCACAGCAAGAAGCCAATGAAATTTGCCCGATTTATTTTGGTAAAATACATTATTAAATTCTGTAAAACGAAATATATATATATTTTTGGATGAATACAGTACATCGATTTCCAGAAAATCGGATTTGCCACACGTTAAACAGCACGAAGGCATTAAAATTGGTAGATTAACTTTGTAAAATACAATAGAAATTTCTGTAAAGCGACATAGTTTTGGACAAAATACAGAAAATAAAATGAAAACTTAAATACGTAGCGTTAAAATGTAAATAAGACGACATTTTTTTTTTTTTTGGAAGGAATACAGAATATCAGTTTCAAGCCTATCGTGTAAAAAACATTTAATAAAGTAAGAAGCCAATAAAAAAGGTAGATTTTTTTTTTTTGGTATGAACACAGGATATCGGTTTCCAGGATCGGATGCCAATAAAATTTGTAGATTTATTTTCTAAAACGAAATATTTTTTTAATGAATACATGATATCATTTTCCAGTCCAGCATGTCTAACAAACATTCTAGAGCAGAAGATAATAAAGTTGTTAAATTTATTTTAGTAGGGTAAAATAATATTTTCTATGGGAATGAATACCGGATATCGGTGTCCAGCGCGTATGGTGTAACAGGCATTCTACAGGGATAAGCCAATAAAGTTGGTAGATTTATTTTATTTGAAGAAAATAAGCGTTTCTGTAATTTTTTTAATTTTTTTTTTTAGATTGAATACAGAATATCGATTTCCAGAATATAGAATCTAATAGCTACTCTACAGTATGAAGGCAATAAATTTGGTAAATTGAATTCGCTAAAATAAAATAACGGTTTCTATAAACCGAAACCATGTGTTTGGAATAAATACTAAATATAGGTTTTAAGAATATCGGTTTTAAATAATACAACCAGACCTTTAAAATTGGAAGATTTATTTTGATAATATAAAATAACAGTTTCTGTCAAACGAAATATGTTTTTTAGAATTAATACAGGATATCGTTTTCCTAGATATCGGGTCCAACAGACATTCTGCAGCAAAAAGACAAGAAAATTGGTAGATTTATTTTTGTAAAATAAATATGTAGTCGATGTGTCGTTTGTTTTTGCAGCTGGATCTGGTCCGGTTGAAGAACCGGTTTATTTATGCGCGCACAAACACCACATACACATACAGTTAAAGATAGACAATATTTAACTCATTTAAAACATTTAATTATACATTTGTGGAGGGATTCCACTTCTAGCTAAGAATAAAGTTACTCAGGAACACGCTAGTCTTGGTTTGGTTTGTCGCTCTAAGGTTATTTTGTGCGCACTTTATGCTAATTAGACCGGGAACTACAATTTAACGTGGATTCCGAACCACTAACAAACATCCATGCCCCCGCCAGGATTCGAACCTGAAGCCTGTGGTACTAAAAGCCAGACTTGGCCACTGCACGTTAGATAACGAAATTCACTTCCTCTCTGGGTGAGACCAATAAATACGCAAGATTGTGATACATATATTTCTCTCGGGATGTTTCTCAACAGAAGCGAGGGCGCAGTAGCAGCGCCGGTTCACTGTGCTGGTGAGAGACTCGCTGCCGATTTCTTCTGTATGCCACAAGGGGCGCTCTTGCAGTGCGTAGGAGGAAACCATTCCAAAAAACATTCATTCATTTTACAGAAACTTTCCTTTGTAACCATGGTTGCGTAGGTGGAACCATGGTTACAAAGGAAAGTTTCTGTAAAATGAATGAATGTTTTTTGGAAGGAATACAGAATATCTTTTACCAAGATATTATGTAACAATAAAATTGATAGAAATATTTTGGTAAAATAAAACAATAATTTGTAAAAACATTTTTTTTAAAGGAATACAGATTATCGGTTCCGGGATATTCGGTCTAATAGAAATTCTACTTAAAAAAATGCATAAATTGGTAGATCAACTTGTTAAAATATTATAACAGTTTCTATAAAAAGTATTTTTTGAATACAGAATGTCGGGTTCCAAGATATAGGGTCTGGCAGACATTCTACAGCAAGGAGGAAATAAATTGGTACATTTTTTTCTTAAAATAAAATAACAATTACTGTAAAACGAAATAGTTTTTCGCGGATGAATTCCGTATATCGGTTTCCATGATTCTGGAACTAACAGAGATTCTATGACAAGAAGTCAATAAAATTTGTAGATTTGTTTTGGTAAAGTTAAAAACATTTCCATAAAATGAATTTTTTTTTTGAATGAATACAAAATATCAATTTCTAGGACATCGGATCTATAGCAGAATTCAATAGTTAAGTCGATTTGTTTTAGTTGACTAAAATAGCAATTTCTGTAAAATAAAAAATAAAAAATTTTGGAATGAAAAATATATAGATTGAGATATGAAGTTTCCAGGTTATCGGATCTTTACCTACAATTCAATAAAATTGGTAGATTAATTTTGGTAATATAAAATAACCGTTCAAGAAGCATTTTTATTAGAAGTTATTGTTTTTCTGAATGAATACAGAACTTCGCTTTCCAGGACATTGAATATAATAGAAATTCTACAGTCAATAAATTTGGTAAATTTATTTTTCAAATCGACCCGCGGATAGAATTTTAATTTGCCGGTCCGAGGCAAATTAAAAGAAATTTATATTATATATTCATCTCCTTTTCTACTTTGATTAAATATTTTTTTCTTCCTTTTTTTTAAAGGGCTGATGATTTCTTTACTTTCTCTATTTTTGCTCTACAAAACATAAATAGACGGGAATAGCAAGCACAGACAGCTTTCAATCGGTAAAGTGTTAAAAGCGGAAGTTCTTTGTTAGTTATAGCTGTAGATTGGCGCCAACAAGCGTTATTTCTTTCTCGGGGAGCAGACATATGGGAATATAGGTGAATCCAATATAGGTGAATTAGACCTCACATGTGGCAGACTGCGCATTTTAAACTCCAGCCAGTGGCTTTTTCTATTGTGCTATGTTTGCTTAATCTTATATATGTGAACAAGTGTTTTCAACTATGAACCTTAGAAAGAATTATTTCAGAAGTAGACTGACAGATGAGCATTTAGCCTCGTTCCTTAGAATCAGTACATCTCACATCGAACTTCAATGTAAGGAACTTTTAAAAATGAAATCGCAATTTCATTCATCTCATTAACATATTTAAATTATAATACTTGTATATTGTTTTTAAAATTTTAGAAAAATTTATCTTGGCCTGTCAAACTTTTTTTTTTTCGCTTTTTGTCCCGCGACAGAAAAAGTTTGCTCATCCCTGTTCAATAGTATTCAGACATTCTATTCATTTTCTGACCATCTATTGGCACGAAGCCAATAATATTGGTAAATTTATTTTGGTAAAATAAAATTACATTTTCTGTCAAATGAATAATTTTCTTGGAATGAATACAAGATATCTATTTCCAGGATATCATGTTTAACAGATATGCGGCAGCAAGAAGTCAATAACATTGATAGATTTATTTTGTAAAATGCAATGTATAGCAGTTTTTGTAAAACGAAAAATTTTTTTAATGTATACAGGAATTCGGTTTTCGGTATATCGAGTACAACAGATATTCTACAACAAAAGACGATGAAATTGGTAGATTTATTTTATAAAACACAATATATAGCAGTTTCTGTAAAACGAAAAATTTTTTTAATGTATACAGGAATTCGGTTTCCAATATATCGAGTACATCAGATATTCTACAACAAAAGACGATGAAATTGATAGATTTATTTTGTAAAACGCAATATATAGCAGTTTCTGTAAAACGAAAATTTTTTTTAATATCATCAGATATTCTACAACAAAAGACGATGAAATTGATAGATTTATTTTGTTTCTAAATAATAATAATAATATAATTTTTGTAAAAAGAAATTTTTTTTGAAAACAATACAGGATATCAGGTGTAACAGACTTTTTAAAACAAGAAACAATTCAATATGGTAGTTTTATTTTGATAAAATAAAATAAGAGTTTCTGTGAAAAAAAAATTTTTTTTTTTGAAAGAATACAGAATATCCAGGATATATGGTCTAACAGACACAAAACAGCAAAAAGACATTAAAACTGATGGATTTATTTTTGAAAAATGAAATAACACTTTCTTTAAAACGAAATAAGGTTTTTTGGAATGAATAAGGAATATTGGGCCCAACAGACATTTCGTAACAAGAAGGCAATAAAATTGACAGTCTAATTTTGGTAAGATAAAATAATAGTTTCTCTAAAAACAATTTTTTTCTTTGAAATGATTACAGAATATCCAGGATATAGGGTCTAACAGACACAAAATAGCAAAAAGACAATAAAACTGATTTATTTATTTTTATAAAATAAAATAATACTTTCTTTAAAACGAAATAATGGTTTTTTTTTTTTTTTTTTTTTTAAATGAATGAGGAATATTGGGTCTAACAGACATTCTTGTAACAAGAAGGCAATAAAATTGACAGATTAATTTTGGTAAGATAAAATAATAGTTTCTCTAAAAACAAATTTTTTCGGAATGAATACAGAATAACGATTTCAGGATATCCGGTCTAATAGAAATCTTACAGAAAAAGCGAATAAATTTGTATAGAGTTAGTTTGTTAAAATAAAATATTTCCTATAAAAAGATTATTTTTAAATGAATACATAGTATCTGGTTCCAACTTGTTTGGTTGGTTTGGGCTTTATGGCACAAGGACCAGATTTGGCCATACTATGCCAAACAACGTATATTTTATTTATTTTTTTTAAATTCTTAAAACATTCAAAGTGAATTAATTGCCATAAGTATGGATAGATTAAAATTAAACAATATATAAATGATTAAAATACTAAGATGTGAATTACAAGACCATATAAAATTTATAAAAATAGAAAGAAACAGTTAATGATCGAACTAAAATTGCTGCTCTAAAATCATGTCATTTGCATCGTATTCTAACGTGTCTTCTGAGTTTGAAGAATAGGGGGATTCCGTTTAAGATGCATTTTCTAAGTCAGGGGTCTCCAAACTACTGCCCGCCAGTGTCATCAATCCGGCCCGCGACAGCGAATAGCTTATTGTTGCTGTAATAAGTTGGATAAAAAGACACAGAATAATAATAACTCGGTTTTATTGACTTGCTAGGTAAAGTTTAATGACAAGCATAATATGCAGAAAATTTAACTTAAGCATAACAACTAACAAATAATTGAAATGAATCCCACTAACATTATAAACTACTGAACATCCCGCGGTTACTCTCGCTAGTTATGTTGGGGTAAAGAGTATCGCATATGTATGTATATCGATGTTTGGAATGTATATATCCTGAATCAAAAATATGATTTTTATCCTGAAAATCCCTCTGGAACGGAAAAGCCAAATTAACGCGAATAAAACCGCGGGGTATCCACTTGTAAAAAAATACTAATGAGATTTATGTAATTGTCAGTTTTCACTGACAATAGTTTGTAGTTGTGGATCAATTTTACTTGTACCAATTATTAAAAGAGATTGTGGTAATTGAACCAGCGAATTTAGCAAGCGTATGTTCGCTCAGAGCGCGTACTCGGCGACTTGTCTAGAAATTATAAATAATGGCAGAAAAATTAAAACGGTTTTGGCCCTTGGTACTTACTGGAGTAAACAGTATGGCCCTAAGGCTGGAAAGTTTGGAGACCTCTGTTCTAAGTAATCGGGAGTAGTAAAAGACGCCAGTTGCTCAAATCTGTTTGTGTCAAATTACTTTGTGAATTTTGACAATGGTTTTGTTTTACTATTTGTAGATTTACATTTTATGGAAAGTATTGTTTTATAAATCAAATTTTTCATTTTATGATCACTCCAAAGCATTAGTGTATGCCTTAGGGATTGCAGACAAATTAAAAGTAGATGAGGAAGATGTGGATGTGTTAGAGATCTATTTAACTGAACTGGAGGATGCAGAAGTAGGAACTTTGTCAGAATCATGAGCTGTTTTAGTGGATTTCGACATAGCAGTTAAGAAGTTTGACATAGCAGTTTTTAGAATGTTTCTGTACAGGGAAGGAACAGGCATCATGAGGTTGGGTACCAAAGGAAATTTTAACTCTTTCAATGTAAGTGTATGTAGATTTTGTAACGATCAATTTTCTTGCTTCAGCATGAGAAATGTTCTGCCTGACCTTGATTGTTTGGATTTCTTTTGCCAGAATCCACTGAGGACAAGATTTTGAATTAAATGGGTGGGCTTGGGGACAGTTGACACATTTGGATGGAGATTGACAATTTATGTGTGCATAACCAGTAGAGAAACAGTTTGAACAAGCTAGAACTCCTCGACAGGCAGTTTGACAGTATCCAAATTTTTTACAATGAAAGCAACGTAAAGGATTAGGAACATATGGTCGGACACGACAATTCAAATAACCAGCTTCAACGCTGGCCGGTAAAGTCGTAGAAGCAAAGGCCATAGTTAATGCTTAGTCTGCGCCACACTTAATGATAATTTTGCGGATATGAGTAACTTCCTGTTCTGATAATCCTTCCAAAATTTCTGAATCGGTGCAAGTGATAATGTCAAACTCTGAAATAACTCCATGAGTAGAGTTTAATGTTCTGTGTGGGGATACTGAAATTGGTTGATTAAGAAAGGTTTTGGCGAGAAGTAGCGATTTACTTTGTGAGGTATTAGCGATTTCAAACAGAAGATCAGTGGATTTCAACTTTTTTACTGACTTTGGAACACCCAAAATTGCGCGAAGACATTTTTCGAAAGTAAAAGGAGATTTTGAGACAACATTATCAGGTATTGACAGAATGAAGAGTCGTGTAATTTTAGCAATGATGTCAATGTTAAAAATGGTCGGCGAATTAAGGCCCTCGCCGAGACACAATTTTTTTGATAAATTATTCACGAAACAATAAAAAATATTCGTATCCCAGATCTCACCGCCCACCATGCAGCCCAATGAGGGAAAGCAAATTCATGCCTTAATGCTGATCAGGACCTATACGGTCAAACCACTTCCTGAAAGGCGAGGCGCCCAAGAAGTGACTCATCACTTGAATCCAAAGCAATTCCAGACACGAGTGACTGGTAATTGCGAGGCGATTGATACACCCGAACACTGAAGTGTACCACCCGTCTATCAAAAGTGGAGGCCAAAGAGACGTTTTGCCCAAACGAGAGTCGCAACTCTATCTGGACTCAATCCCCAGGATCCGCTTTTCCTGGGACACGGATTTGTAGCTAATTTGTTTTAATTTTATAAATAAAATAACAGTAGCTGTAAAAAGCCTGTTTTTTTGGAATTAATACAGAAAATCGTATTCCAAGATGTCGGGTCTAACAGACATTAGGCAATAATAAGGAAATAAATTCGCATACTTTTTTTTCTTAAACTAAAATAACAGTTTAAAAAAACCCAAAAATTTGGGGATGAATTCAGTACATCGGTTCCCATGATATCAGGACTAAAAGACATTCTTAAACAGGAAGTAAATAAAATTTGAAGGATTATTTTGATGAAATAAAATAAAATTTCCGTAAAACGAAATATTTTTTTCTGGAATAAATACAGAATATCGGGTTTAATATATATTCTACAGGAAGAAGCCACTAAATGTGGTAGATTTATTTTGTAAAATAGAATAACAGCTTCTGTAAATGGAAATATATTTTTTAATGAAAACAGGATATAAAATCTTAAAGACAGCAAGAAGTCAACAACTTTTGTAGATTTATTTTGCTAAAATACAATAACAGTTTTTGAAAAACCAAGTAATTTTTTTGGTAATGAATGCAGTATACCAGATCTAAAAGACATTCTACAACTAAAATTGGTAGATTTATTTTGGTAAAGTAAGATATCAGTTTCTGAAAAACGATATGTATATATTTGATATGAAAAAAGAATATCGGTTTTCTGTTTTCTTTTCTAACAATCTTTCTACTTCACGAAGCCAATAAAACTGGCAGATTTATTTCGGTAAAATAAAATTACAGTTTCTGTAAAATGAATATTTTTTAGAATGAATACAGGTTATTATGTCTAGCAGCCATTCTGCAGCCTATAAAATTCTAAGACATATTTTCGTAAAATAAAATAAGTTTCTGACGAAAGAGACGAAAACGTAAATACATAGAGGTAAAACGTAAATACGACAAAATTCTTTTGGAAGGAATACAGAATATCAGTTTCAAGCATATCGTGTAAAAATGACTTAATAAAGCAAGAAGCCAATAAAATAGTTAGATTTTTTTTGGAAAATAAAATAAAATTGTATTTTTGTTGTTGTTGTTGTTATATTTCTGTAAAACAAAATATTTCTTTTGGAATGAATATAGGATAACATTTTCCAGTCTATCATGTCTAACAAACATTCTAGAGCCAGAAGCCAATAAAATTGATAGATTTATTTTGGTAAATTAAGAGAACAGTTTATGTTTTTTTGGAATGAATACAGAATATCGGTTTCCAAGATGGCTGATCGAACATTTATTCTACTGCAAGAAGTCAATAAAATTCTATGTGTATGGCCATGTACATCTTTGATTAAGTTCTTATCCCAGTGAATAAAAATCCTATTCTTGTTTAAATGTTTTGTTATGAAAGGCATTTGTAAATTTCAAATTTTGATGTTCTTCATTCACGAGAATTTCGTTATACCTTCCAAAAGCATTAATTGTTTCATTTGCTGAAGGTGATTTGGTATCAAATGAAAATATATTTTGTAAACTTCTCTGTTAATTGTTGTTTTGGTGAAGAAAATTTTTTTTTTTTTCTTCTTTTTCCCAGTGGCAGATTATGAACAGTTACAGCAAAAAAAGAACAGAGAATACAACAAAACATGCTGAAACAGAGTTCATTAATCTAAGATATCTCTGGCCTCCCAATATCGCTCTGCGAGAAAAGTCTTGCTCAGAGCAGGACAGTGCAGTAGATGATGCGTCGAGTCCATAGCCTCTCCAGAGCTGCACAGAGGGCATATTGGGGAAGGAACAATTTTGAGTCTGTAAAGATGGTTTCGCAGGCAGTCAAATTAGCCTCCATAATAGTAAAGACATCAATATCCTTCTCACACAGAGTCAGCAAAAGCTCTGCGCGCATGGATTGAGACAGTCTACTGTAGTACTCGAAGAGTAACAAAGTGAGGGGAGGAAGACATAATGCCAAGTTGTAGTTCTTTTAGCCACTAAAAAGTGTTACCAGGTGCACCACGGGGAGATGTGAAGAAAATTCTTATTTTAGGAATAACCATCTTGTTGACTGCCTAAAGCCTCACCTTATTTAATATCACCACTATCATTTTTCACTTCCTTCTCGCATCTTAATTAGGCTTTCATTTTCTAGGCATCCTTGATACGTTTGAATTTTCAAGGATCAGTTTCAGAATTTTTGGATGTCTCCTTTCCCTACATGAATGTAGGTATGTAATGCATTTCAACATATTTTTTTTTATATATGTGAAAAATAAAATATTTAAATATGAGTTTAGACTGCTCAATTCTACTTCCTCGTGAAGGTTGAATTTTCAAAAACTAATTTCAGAATTTCTGGATATCGCCTTTTTTTACATTAATGCGGTAAAGAATTTAGTACATTCTTTTATATTTGGAAAATAAAATGGCCAAACATGAGTTTATACTGCCTAACATTACTAATTTGATAATAAAAATAAATGAAACTTGACAGCCAACGAAATATTTTTTTATCGCTAAAATATTGCTTATGTGTTGGAGCTTCAGTATTAAGTGCCGGGATATAGAATTAACTTTTGTACACCAAGAATAATATTATTTTAAAGCACTTAGAAAGTGAAAATATTCACAATACAAAATAAAGAAGTAATACACTCAAAACTTTTTTTGTGTGGGGGATAGGACCGCATAAAAGAAATCGCATGAAAAATTATCCTGGAACTTCATAAGAAACAATTAAAATATATTCTTTGAACATATTTAAAAAATTATTTTTAATGTGGAAAATAGGGTCGCATAAAAAGAGTCCCACATAGAGAGTATGTCAATCAAAACCTCACGATGTAACTAGAAATTTCGTTTTCCAAACAAGAACAAATGGAATTTATACACCGAAACATTTTGAAATGTTTTATTTGCTTATATACTACTATGTCCCAAAAGTAAAACCAATTTTCAATTTTAATTTTGGGGCATATGGTATTTAATTATTATTTTTCTTTTTTAGGTTGTTGGCACTGTCCTTGACATTTGTGTGAAATTTAATGCAAAATGTTCATTAGTGTTTGAATTACGCTTGGTTTTGTGAGATGCTAAAACTGATTCCGGCGATTTTTGAAATGTCTGAATTAATTGAGCAAGAACTTGCGTTAAATTTTGTTTGCGGAAACGTATAGCATGTTACAGATGGCATTCGGTGAGCATTCCTATATCGAAAAGAAATGTTTAGAAGTAGTAAAAACAGTTCAAAAAAGGCAGAGAACCCGTTGAAGACGAAGAGCCCTCATCAACCTTAACCGACGAAGCTCATGCCCCAAAAATTAAAAATTTAGTGCTTGCAAACCGTCGATTTACAATTAGAGACCTTGCTGATGATGTTGGAATTTCAAAAGATCTGTCAATTCCATTTTGGGCCTCAGACGCGTCAAATCTTGATTGGTACCGAAAACACTGAATGCTCTAGCTCACACTGCATTCATTTTTCGTGACTTTTTCGCCCTAAATGAATCCTATATCGTTCCACAACCACCGTATTCACCTGATTTAGCATCGTGCTACTTCTGGCTATTCCCTAAACTCAAAAGACCACTCCGGGGACACCGTTTAGAATCGATTGAACAGACATTTAAAAAATCGCTGGAATCAGTTTTAGCATCTCACAAAACCAAGCGTAACTCAAACACTAATGAATATTTTGACATAAATTTCACACATATGTCAAGGACAGTGGCAACAACCTAAAAAAGAAAAACAAGTTGAAATACCATATGTGCGCGAAACTTAAATTGAAAATTGTTCTTACTTTTTGGACACAGTAGTAGGTTCAGAATGTAAATTTCAAACTATTCATCATTGTCAAGTACGCAAATTTTCTTGTAGAGAACTGACTTAAAATAACTTTTATCTCTTGAAGATGCTACCTCGCATCTAATAAAATTTGTGGTAATGTGATGATATAATTTCGTGAAGGCCATCTGTTGGATTATTTTTAAATTACATGTTTTCATTGTTTTGTATTCATAATATGCATTTGGTGCAATTTTTTTTTTACGCACCGCCCCAAAAAAATTGCACGAAAACTGTATGAAAAAAGATCTCATAAAAACAGGTTTGAGTGAAGAAAAGTATTTTTGTAAAGCAAATTTTTTATATTTTAATGATTGAGTTCGTGCTAAACCAAATTACTTTTAAAAGCTCTGAATTTTCTTTTATGCAATATTATTTACCTGTATGAAAGAAAAGTGAACTTCCGTTCTTTAAACACTCAACGCTTCCTTGATACAACATGTTTTTTCCTTTCTTTATTAGAAGTTTTTCATTCAAATATTACATAACGAGTCGAATTTTGTTTTTCTTCTTATTTGATTCCCAAATACATTGTTAATTCAGTATAAGGATAAACAAGCCCAGGTTTCCCAGAAACGCCCTGCTGTTCATTTAATTTTAAATGAAACGAATATGGTAGGGTTGGTGCTTTTGAATACCACTTTTTATCAATGGTGCACTCTTAAATATGAAACGGAAAAATTTGAATCTTTTGATTAATTTATTAGCACTTTGAATTTATGATTCATTTTTACGATGATGATTCGTGATTCAGTTTGTTCCTTCATATTTCATTCCCAAATGCATAGTTTTATAATTCCGTATAAGGATAATCTGGTTCAGTTTTCCCAGCAATGTACTGTGACTCCTTTCATTTTAAATGAAGGAAATATGGCAAGGTTGATCTTCACTGGTGCACTTTTAAAAATGAAACGAAAAAATCAGCACTTTGAATTTATGATTCATTTTTATGATGATGATTCGTGATTCAGTTTTTTCC